>MDKH01191515.1:0-10076 GCA_005239495.1 Nicotiana undulata
TTTGTCCCCCACATCATTGCGCACCTCCCCACAAATTTTCAGGCGATTCCACCGTGGGAATCGTCGTCTCCGATCAACCTCAGGTCGCCGGCGAGTCTCAAATGACCGGCCATGGAGTTCCAGTGGTCCAAAATGAGAAAACTCGGTACCAAAATGCTCGCCTTGGTCAGGAGAACACAATTGAGCCATCAATTTCACATGGGTATCAACCAACAAACTCAATTTTGAATTTGTCAAGCTCAGGCAATGAAACAGGGCTGCTAGTTCGACGAAATGCCAATCCCACCCAGGGGCCCAATTGTGACCAAATGCCAATGGTGATCCCTTCTACATCAACTAAAGAACAGGTGTGCCAAACCTCATCTCATTTCATTACCGGAATTGATCATAATGATCGATCAAAGTCCACAGTTCTTCACCAGTTGGCCGGAGCAGGTGCAAACGAATACCAAATGGCCCAAACCCAATGCCAATCGACTCCTGCTAGTCAGGAGATTGTTTTCCAATTGCCAAACCCAATTTCCATACAGCCAATCGTCACAACATTACAAAAAACCATCTCAGGAACACTGTCAGATGACAGTGCTCGACGAAATGCCAACCTGACTTCTGAGCCTTCTTGTGGCCAAATGCCTGTGGTGCTATCTTCTACATTGTCCAAAGATCAGGTATACCAAGTCTCAGCTCATTTCACCAAAGAAAATGATCACCACTATCACACAAAACCCACAGAGATGCACCAGTTGGTCGGGGAGGGAGGAAATGAATACCAATTGCCCCAAAACCAATGCCAAGTCATCCCTCTCAACCAAGGGAATGTTTTCCAACCAACAAACCCAATTTCCATTAAGCCAAGCTCCACAACATTGCAAAAAACCAGTCCAGGCACACTGTCAGGCGACAGTGCTCGACGAAATGCCACCCCTTCTTCTGAGCCTATTGGTGACCAAGTGCCAATTGTCATATCATCTATATCGACTGAGGACCATCTATGTCAAGTTTCACCTTCTTTCAACAACAGAACCAACCCCTGTGATCAAGCAAGAGCCCCAGTCAAGCACCAGTTGGCCGGGCAGGGTGGAAACGAATACCAAATGGTCCAAACCCAATGCCAAGTTATTCCTCTCAATCAGGAGAATGTTTTCCAAGCAGCAAAACCAATTTTCATTAATCCCAGCTCCACAACATTACAAAAAACCATTCCAGGCACACTGTCAGGTGACAGTGTTCGACGAAATGCCAACCCCTCTTCTGAGCCTCTTTGTGGCCAAGTGCCAATTGGGATCTCAACTACATCCCTCAAGGATCAGGTATGCCAAATTTCATCTCTTTCTAATAACATAATCAACCCCCATGATCAAGCCCAGTACACAGGGGAGTACCAGCTGGTCGGGGAGGGTTCAAATGAATACCAAATGACCCAAACCCAATGCCATGTTGCTTATCTCAATCAAGAGAACATTTCCCAAGTGTCAAACACAATTTTCATTGAGCCAAACTCCACAACAATCCAAAAAACCAACTCAGGCAGCCTGCCAGATAATAGTGTTCGACCTATTGTCCCAATGAGATTCAAAGTTCAGGCAGATGGGGTTGACCTCACCACACACTCTCCCTCACACATGGACCACAATATGCAACAAAACTACTTCAATGTAGCTCAACCCACCAATGCCCACTCTACAGGTCTGTCAGTGCACTCAAAACCTCTCAACAGCCAGGACTTAACTGCTCGCAATCCAACCTTAACCCTTCCTCATTCTCTCTCAAAGGCCAATGCAATAGCCAATGAGGAAGTTGCTGCAGCAACAAGCCAAGCTCCTTTTAACCAACCCTCAAATCCAGCACTCCCCAGCACTAGTATGCCAATTAAAGTATCAGCTAACTTTGATAAGCCAAGGATGTCCAAAAGGAACCTCAAACCAGCTACTAAATCATCAGGGAATAACACAGCACCACAAGACAACACACAGACCAAACAAGTCCCTAGCAACCCCCCTCCACATGCTGATACAATTACCAAGACATTGCCCCCTCCCCCTCCCACAATCACTCACTCATATGTCACTAGGCTGAGAGCTAGACATGAAGCTGAACAATCCTCTATCCAATTTGCCACCCCTGTAATCACAACTAAGCAGGGCAAGCCAGCAGTGATCTTCAAGAAAGAGGACTACATGATCAAGTTTGCTGACAGGTGTAAGTACACAGTTGTTGGTAAGTTTCAACACACTATGCCTAGGATGGAAATTATCAGGAGAAGCTTCATTGCACAGACTGAACTCAGAGGAGCTGTTAAAATAGCACACTTCAATGCAAGAACAGTCTACATTGACTTGGACAATGAATATGATCATTCTACTGTGTGGTCCAAGCAACAAATGTATATTCAAGGCCAATTGATGAAGATTGAAGCTTGGAACCCCATTTTCAAACCCAATGAGGACTCCCCAATTGTCCCAGTATGGGTGATGATCCCTGAATTGCCTTGGCATCTGTACTATATGGAGATCCTCACCCCTCTGTTATCTCCTATAGGAAAAGCCCTTTTTTTGGATCTTGCCTCTTTCCAAAAAACCAGGGGTAGCATGGTGAAAGTAAAAATGCAAATTGATCTAACCAAAGAGAGACCTTCTCATGTGTGGTTGGGGTATGATGATGATCAGGATGTGAATGGTGATGGCCAATGGTTAGAAGTACAGTATGATAACCTACCTTCCTACTGTACTTACTGCAGGCTTTTAGGCCATTCATTAGCTGCATGTCCAGGCAGGGCCAAAGACCTAGAGACTCAAAAGAAAAAAGAAGTGGATAGCACGACCCCATCATTGTCACAACCTAGCAGGGTCAATGAAAAAGCAGGAACAAGTCAGCAACATTTAACAGACAAATCATCAAAGGAAGCAAAGGGTGAAGAGACAGACCAAATTGTCAAACCAAGAGCTGCAGAATACCAAAGAAACAATGAACTCCCTAAAGAGGAATGGCAAACTCAAAAAAGGAAGAATTTCAAAGGAAATTCTCAGCACAAAAAGCAGCAGCAGGTTTACATTCCCAAACTTCACACTCAGGACAATCAGGTCACGGATGATGCTACACAACAACAACAATCAGCATGTGTGTCTACTACTGAGATCACAGGTTCTACCCCCATCCCTTCTCTTGAAAATCCAGGAGGCCCTCCTCCTGGTACTGATCCTGTTGCTCAGGTTCAGTGTACCCCTCCCCTGCACCCCTTGGTCTCTAATATTGTCAATGAAGTTGATGGAGGAAAGGAGGTGAGTCAGGAGACCTTAGCGATAGGACAGGATGGGGTTCCTAAAGGGGGAGGTATTCCTCATGTTTCGCATGAGTGTGCAGCTGCACAATTGGTTGACCCTAGGATGGACCATATTTCTCCTGCTACCACTGATCCTCACCAGGTCCAAGCTGTTGAAAATATAAGCTCTGAAGATGATATACCTGCTCCAAATGATGATCATCTGAAAAGGCTCCTCAAAGGGAAAGCTCATGCTCATTCAGACTTTAACCTCCAATCCCCACAATCCAAAAACAAACCTAGCCAAAAGAAAAGAAAAGCTCTGAAAAAACAAACAGGAATTACCATCACTGAACCCTCTGAACAAAGGAAATCTACCCCTCAAAACACCCACACTTCCACTTCTGGAGATGGAAACCAAGAAGCCAATGTTAAATCTCCTCTACACAATGATCCAAGATTGGATCCTGTACTTATCCAGCCTCTTCTAACCCCTACCCATGTCACTGCTTCTATCAGCCCAGAAGTAGGGAATGACACCACTAATACTCCAATCCCCTTGGAAGTTGTCTTTGAAGAATGTCCCCTCAACAGATATTCACCTCAGGAGGATGAGTACAGGCCAATTCTTTCAGAAGATGAGATGACTGGAGAGCCTGAAGAGGATATGCATGATAGTGATCAAAGTGAAGAAGATCATCACTGTGATCTCCTTCTTAGTGCTATCAATGGATCTTCTGATCAGGACCAAAGACCCTCTCAAAGATCCAATACCAAAATGAAACCTTCTCCAAGAATCACCAGAAGCAAAGTAGCCAGGAGTAATAGTGTCCCACCAAACCATAAATCCCCCTCCCACCTTTAATGATTAGTACAATCATTTGGAATGCAAGAGGCATCAGAACCTCTGGAGCTATTGAAAGGCTCAAAATTCTGAAAAAACTCCACCATCTCTCCTTCATTGCTATCCTTGAACCATTCTTACAATCCAATCACCTCAACCTTTTTAGACTTCAACTGTCCATGCACCAGGCTGTGGCCAATACCAACAACAAAATTTGGCTCTTCTGGGATCATGACTTCAGTGGGCAAGTTTTGGACCAAGATGATCAACAAATTACCATTTCTCTTAGACATACTGAAGCTGCTGATGCATTTTTGATAACAATTGTCTATGCCAAATGCAAACCATTGATGAGAAGACCCCTGTGGGATACACTAAGACAAAGAGCATCCATATGTCATACCCCTTGGTGTGTCATTGGAGATTTCAATGTGATTGCAGCTGTGGAAGAAAAAATAGGGGGCATTCCTTACCAAATGAACAAAAGCATTGAGTTCCTCTCTATGATAGAAGATTGTGGGCTAACAGATCTGGGATACTATGGACCCAGATATACCTGGTCTAATGGCAGGGGTCCTTGCTCCATTGTGTGGAAAAGGCTAGACAGGGGATTGGTTAATGATGACTGGTTAACCTCCTTTCCAGCCACTACAATCACTCATTTAGCAGCAGCAGGCTCAGACCATTCACCCTTGCTAATGGAGCTCCATGTGAGACAGGAACATGCTCAGAGGTATTTCAAATTCCTCAATTGTTGGACTGAGAACCAACATTTTCTCCCCTTGGTCCAACAAGTCTGGTCTAGCCAAGTTACAGGGAATCCTATGTGGATTTTCCACCAAAAAATGAAAGCTACTTCCAAAGCTCTGAGTATATGGTCAAGAGAACAATATGGGGATATCTTTCAACTTCCCAAAGAGTTTGAGCAGAAGGTCAAACAGGCAGAGGAGAAATGGTTGAACACTAATGATCCTGTGGACAGAACCTATTTACAGGAAGCTCAAGCACAATACACTAGATATCTGAAGACTGAAGAAGCAGTTTTAAGGCAAAAAACACAACTCCATTGGTTCAAACAAGGGGATGCTAACACAAGGTATTTCCACAGTTTAATCAGGGGGAGAAGAAGGAAATTGTTTATTCACAAGATCAAAAATGAAGAAGGAGAATGGATTCAAGGGGATGAGGCAATAGGTGAAGCTGCATGTGAATACTTTGAAGAGGTTTTCACTGAATCAGGAGGAACAATCAGAGAAGATCTCCTAAACTGTATCCCACACCTGGTGTCTCCTGAAGACAATGACACTCTCATTAGTGATCCCACCATGAAGGAACTTAAGGAGATAGTGTTCTCAATGAACCCAAACAGTGCTGCAGGTCCTGATGGCATGAATGGAAAGTTTTTCCAAACATGCTGGGACATCATCAGCAAAGACCTGTACAATGTGGTGCTGGCTTTCTTCAGAGGCAGCAGTATGCCCAGGTACATGACCAATGCATGCCTAGTGCTTCTGCCCAAAGTGGAATTCCCCAACTCATTAACTGAATTCAGGCCAATCAGTCTCAGTAACTTCCTCAGCAAAATCATCTCAAAAGTCATTTGCACCAGACTGGCCCCAATTCTTCCTAAGATTATTTCCCCCAATCAATCAGGTTTTGTCAAAGGGAGGAACATATCTGAGAACATCATGTTGGCACAAGAGATAGTTCAGGGCATCAAGAAACCTAACCCTGGGGCTAATGTGGTTATCAAACTTGACATGGCAAAGGCATATGATAGAGTTTCTTGGGCATTTACCTGTATCATGTTAAGAAGAATGGGGTTCTGTGAAATAATCATTGATATGATTTGGAGGACAATGTCCAACAACTGGTATTCAGTCATTGTGAATGGTACTAGGCATGGTTTCTTCAAATCCACAAGAGGTCTAAAGCAGGGAGACCCATTGGCTCCAGCTCTTTTCATTATAGGAGCTGACCTTCTGTCCAGAATGCTCAACAATCTCTCCCATGATCAGTTTTTCAATGGCTTCTACATGGAAAAAAGAGGACCCCAAATCAACCACCTCAGCTTTGCAGATGACATTATCATATTCACTTCAGGAGGTAGAACTTCCCTTCATAAGATCATGAAAATCCTGAGTGATTATGAAGCCACATCTGGACAGAAAATCAATAAGCACAAAAGTCATTTCATGACCCCATCATGTGTCTTCCACTACAATGTAAGCAGGATTCAGCAAATCACAGGATTTACCAGGAAGGACTCTCCAATCACATATCTGGGCTGCCCATTATACATAGGAAGAAAGAGGATTTCCTACTTCAATGGCTTAATCTCTAAAGCAATTGGTAGAATTAGAGGCTGGCAAGGCAAACTTCTTTCTTATGGAGGCAGAGTCACCTTAATTAAGCATGTCCTCCAGTCTCTCCCCATCCATCTCCTCTCTTCAGTCTCTCCTCCTAAAACAGTCCTCAAACAATTTGAGAAATTAGCAGCCCAATTCTTCTGGGGTGTGGACAAAGATAGAAACAAATATCACTGGGCCTCATGGTCCAAAATGACATACCCATTACATGAAGGGGGCATTGGAGTTAGAAGTATTCATGATGTATGCAAAGCTATGGAATTGAAGCAATGGTGGAACTTCAGATCTTCTCACACTCTGTGGAGTGATTTCCTGAGGGCCAAGTATTGTCAAAGATCCCACCCTGTGTCAAAGAAATGGGATACAGGACAATCCCAAACTTGGAGGAGGTTAATGAATAACAAAAAAGAGGCAGAGCAACACATCCAATGGAGATTACATTCAGGTGATAGCAGTTTATGGTGGGACAACTGGCTAGGCAATGGCCCTCTAGCTAATCACAGACAGGGGACCAATCCTAAACCTGGTAAAGTTCTTGTATCCAACCTTTGGGAAAATGGACAATGGAGTCTTCAAAAGTTAAATGCGACTGTACCTCCTCATATGATCCCTGCTATCATCCAAATCCCAATCCAATACAATCCTCATCTGCCAGACAAAGCCATCTGGACCCCTACTACTTCAGGTGTTTTTTCATGTGCATCAGCCTTGGAAATTACCAGGAATAAAAGACAACACCTGCTCTCAAACTCCAAGATCTGGCACAAAAAAATCCCTTTCAAATGGTCCTTTTGCCTATGGAGAGCCCTCAGGAATAAGTTACCGACTGATGACAGGGTAGTTTTATTTGGATACCCTACAGTGACCAGGTGTGTCTGTTGTAAAAATCCCCAAGGAGAATCAGTTAACCACATTTTCAGTAATGGCCCTTTTGCTAAAGCTGTATGGAAAAAGATAGCCCCTACTGTTGGTCTGCAACTTAACCATTCCTTATTGCCCATGCTCCTAATGAAATGGTGGCTGATAAAGCCAAAGAATGCTGTACACAGATTGCTCATGGACACAATGCCAATCATAGTATGCTGGAACCTTTGGAAAAATAGATGTGGAGCCAAGTATGGAACAAGATCCTCATCTTTTACTAGAGTCCTATTTGCAATCCAGGCAGATGTTCTCCTCCTTCTCAAGGACTCATATCCTCAGATCAATTGGCCACCTGATTGGAGGAACATCTGTAACTTAGTCGAAAAGCTCCAACATGTCACAATCACAAAGCAAGTTCAATGGCTCAAACCTGATCCCCCCTTTGTCAAAATTAACAGTGATGGTAGTGCCCTCACTAACCCAGGTAGAATTGGAGCTGGAGCTATAGTAAGAGACCACAGAGGCAACCTTATCTATGCTGTGGCATCCCCCCTTGGTTATGGCACCAATAATCTTGCTGAAACCAAGGCTGCCCTACTTGGAGTGAAATGGTGCTTAGAGAATCAATTCACCAGTATCCACTTGGAAGTGGATTCATGCCTGTTAGTCAACTGGATCAACAATGAGTCCCAACCCCCCTGGAACATACAGACTCATCTCCATCAACTTCAACACATGAGCCAACAATGTGCTCACTTCAAATGCACCCACACATACAGAGAAGCCAATTCCCCTGCTGATTCTTTATCCAAGCTCAGCCATGAACTACCTCACATAGCACACTTCAATATCCTTGCTGAGCTTCCTTCACACATCAGAGGACAAGTACTACTGGATCAAAGGGAGACCCCAGCCTATAGACACAAAAAATCACCCAGCATACAAGCTCCACCAAACAGTTCTTCCTCCTCCACACTTCCCAAATGACCAAGCCTTTTATGCTAATAATGTTTGTTCTTTTGCAGGTTTTTACCATCGATAGAACATTGAAGTCTATGTCATGGCTCCAGGGTGTGGCATTAACCCCAAAGTTCAATCTCCTGGAGCAAAAATATAGGCTACAAATGCATCCAAATAGCAATGTGACCTCTCAGCACCATCGAGCAACAATCACTCAGCAGGACAACCAACTGAGCAAATTAAAAAGGACTAGATCCCCCCCCCCCTCCATACCTTTCATCAGTATAGAATCTCCAATGCAAAGCAAACCTTCTTTCTCCAGCCACTCCCTAACTGTCCAATTCCATGTCAACATCACAATCCCAAATACCCTACATGGCAACTCTCAAGCATTCCTAGTTTACACAAGAACCTAGGTGATGCCCAGCCTCCAAACACAACCACAACCACACTCACCACACCAGCTAACATTCCTCTCTTCCAATCAGAATGCATCAGCATACACAAGAACCTGATGCACCTCCCCTCACAACTGAAAACACAACACACCCCTGTTTTAACTAACTTTGATTTTTGTTTTGCAGGGGAATCTGCCAGGAAAAAAGAAAGAGCACCTGTGTCCCATGACAATGAAGAGAGAAACCAGGGCCCCTCTAATTGCATCTACCTTCTTGTTAAAGCAACAGACCTAGTTGCAAACACCCTCGTCTCAACCAAAGATGCAACCTTTATCGGGTTCCCTGTTATCCCCTCTCTCTTCATTCTACACATGAATCCCCTCCTGACTCTACTCACTAACCCCTTGTCACCATTACATATCATTTTTATACTTTCTCCAAACACCAATCACTGATGCACAAAACTCACCCCATAGCCACCCCTTTCTCCAATCAACACAGACCAAAATTAAAGCCTGTTTCCAGTACTCAAAATCTGGAAACAGGTTTTGTTACATATTAATCTTGTTTTCTTTGTTTGCAGGTACTCATTGGAATATCATAAATCCTAAGTTAACTACACCATTTCAGGAGAGGCTAGTGCTCAGGACTGTCAACCACATAGGCCAATTGGAACAATCTCAGTGTGTGGTATTAGCATTTCTATGCTCAATCTACGGAGAGGGTACCAATTGATCCCCACAGCACCGAGGCTAGCCTGCAGTCAGCAGGAACATACAGAAGCAGACCTAGGAAACAGGACAATTTTTTCAGAAGAATAATGAGCTCAACACCATCACTCAACATAGGGAAATTCATATGACTATGCTCTCTCTTTTCTGTCAGTTACAGCAGCCAGCAGACCTCTGCAGGCAAGCAGACATGTATGATGATCCATATCTCTGGTCACTCTTCCAAAATGAAGCAAAGTTGAAGACCAGGAGCAAGCAGATCCAGCAGCCCCGACTTATCCTTTGGTCACCTCTATATGAGGTCTTCAGAGTTGCCTTTACTCAAGACAAAGCTACATTGAAGATCTTGTGAAATTTTTTGCATAGTTACATTAGGACTTTATGTAATCATATTAGTCGTAATGCCCTTTGTATATGGAAATGTCTTTTCCATACTCTCATTTTGGTAGTACTAGGACTACTCATGATCTTATGTATAGTCCTAAGTTCACTTCACTTTGTATCCATATGCCTAAGTTTCATAGGACTTAGGTTTTTCATCATAGGATTAATTCACCATAGCATTCAGGAATCATTTGGACATCATTGTTGGATGTTCAAATGGTCTTTCATCATGGAGGTCAGGTTTATGTCCCCCTCCTCTTTTGTACC
>MDKH01138704.1:0-12685 GCA_005239495.1 Nicotiana undulata
AAGAGGTACGGTCAATACAAAGAATTAGCTGCGGAAAGATCATCAAAGAAGAAGAGACACGGTTACAACGAACCCGGACGCAATAATGAGCAGATTCGAAGATCAGCAATCAACATCTTGTACGTTATGTAACTCCTAAAATAACAGTTACGATTCACCATTGTAACGCCTCATTAATGTAATAATTAGTCATTAAATAGGCTATCATGGCAGAAATCCAAACGTTGTACTAGGAGAATATCCCTATAAAAGGGATAAAAATGTAACAAACAGGGACATCTGAATTCTCGGATAGTAAGCTATTTTATTCTTTGCATATTGCTCTCGAAATTATTGCTACTTTATTCTTTATTTTTCTAATTCGATTACCAGTAACCCGAGTTTATCCTAAATTAAGCTTTAGTCAAAGAATCTTATTCTTTGGTTAAACACCCATACCGAAACGAGGTGCGAGGTTATACTATTAAAGCTCGAGTCCCCGAGACCTAACAAAATTGAGATCGAGGGAAATTTGCTGAGCCGGATAACAGAAGGACGAAATATCCGCGATCGAGCGTAGATCACAACGGAGATCTCAGCACGTATCAAGGATAAGCCGATTAATTAGCGAATCATGAGATTTCTTAATTCATTTAGAATTGTATCAAGAGTAGGACTCCCCTACTATATAAAGGGAGTCTGATCATTTGTAAAACACATCGCATTTACGCAACATAAAGCAGTACACTGTCTTTTTCTAGCTTTCATTATCTTGTTACTCTTTTCTTATATCAGTTGAAAACTTATCTTGGTTCAAGGGTGATCGAACTCGAAGGCCAAGGCTATTCGATTCGTTTGGTTTGCATTTATTTCTTTTATCGTCAATTTCAATATTAATATATCCTCTTAATTTGTGTCAAGTTATATCACCTATCCTTAAAACCGCATATAAATTCAATTGTTATCCGTTTTTAGGGTAAATTAACTTGATAGTTGTTACAATACTGGATATCACCTTTGTTCTTGTACAACAGTACCACCGTACTCCACCTCTACTCCTCCGGAATCCACTTCTCCAGAAATTAACATCAAACAACCTAGTCATCTATTCCAAGCCTGCTCTACCCGCACACTTTCAAAATTCAACCGGAATTTTGTCTGGTCCCGTCGCTCTACCCCTACTCATCTTACGCATAGCCCCCAAGGCCTCCTCAACTTTAATGCGCCTACAATACCTAAAGTTTCGGAGACTCTCCGATTGCCCTGGATCACCTAGCACAATATCTCGGTCTCCCTCTTCCTATAGAAGTCCATGAAAGTAAGTCTTCCATCTGTGCTTAATCTGAGATTCCCTCATCAATATTGCCTTTGAGATAATATTTTTTACTTACTAACCAAATACCAAAAAATAAGTAATTTCTAGGAAAATTACCGTGAAAAATATTTTGCTAATACCAAACAACCTAAGTTTGGAGACTAAAACTTATGTCAAGACTAACAGTAGAAGCAACTTCAATTAAAACTAATTCCAGAAAGTGGATATATGTCTGTGTACAGATGCAACCGAGCCCATGGGACGCCTCAGTTTTCGATGAAGTAAACGGATCAAGAGACCCGACAGTAAGAAACCGGAATCGAGGCAAGAAGCTCCTCGAATTGGGGTCCGAGCAGAATGATCGCCCTCGGTAGTATCGGGGCCATGACCCCTGGGTTTGGTCCGAATCCCAAAGGCCCCGACGAGTGTTACCAGATAATCGAGCACAACCAACAGAAGACCGTGATATCAGTGACTAGCCGGATATCACGGCGTGAATCTCGGCACGTATCGGCAGGAAACCGTTGATTAGCTAAATGGAGGATTTTTACCTTTTATGGAATTGTACTTAGGGTAGAACTCCCATACTATATAAAGGGGAGTCTGATTATTCATTAACAACACTGTAACTCGCATATCAAGGTAATATACTCTTATCTTCTCTGTTATTCAAAGTTCTTATTTTTGTTCATCAGTGCTTCGTTATTTTGAGTCCGGGATCGAGGGCAGGCATTCCATAAAGGCTGTTATTGAGTCAGGAATCATCCCCCTTAAGTGGTTTGAGGTATTACGTCATTTATCTGTTTAATCTAACGCAATTTATCATTTTTATTGAATTAATCTGCATATCTTTAAAGCCACGTATAAATTTAATTGTTATTATTTTGTAGGGTAAACAAAGTCAAATAGTAGTCAATGGTTCACAGGCGTAATTTGTGCCTTGTGTATATGACCGTTGAATCCTTTAAAGCAGAGGACGTCGACTAGGTAATTGAGAGCCGATAGTATAAGACGATTAACTATGATCACTGAGCTTTACTTATTACAATAATAAGATCATGACATTTTCTTTATTGTATTAAAGTAATTAAATCTTATTTATTTTATATAATAGTAAAGTTACAAATTATTTTTGTAACATTAAAGTAACTGAATTTTACATACTATAGCAATAAGTCTCAAAACTTTATTCTCTATAACAATAAAAGTTACCTTAATAGATAAGTTTTGCTGTTATAGCATGTAAAATTTAGTTATTTTAATGTTATAGAAAGTAAAGCTAGTTTATTCAATGTGACAAAAGATTAATACAGACTTTACCAATATCGTAGGTAGAATTAAATGGGATGAAAAAAGTTTTGTAACTTGTATTGGATAAAATAAGTCACATGCGTGAACCTATTTTGCAATAGCTTTGAATTATAATTAGTTCAATAATGATTACTTTTCTTATTGCATTCAATAGAATTTTGCCGAAACATGTTAGTTTTAATCACAAACCTAAACTGTTATCCTGAAAACAAAAATAAGTGATGAATTATCACCAGTAAAATCGTATTAGTCATGTAAACATATTTTATAATGGCAATATATATAAGATAAATCATGTTATTTAGGCGTAGGATTCAAAAAGGAGAGAAGATCGAGTGTAGGAAGTAACGAGAGTGTGATTACACTCGCAAAATTAAATGACAAAAGAGTAGATTTCAGTGGGACCCAATAGTGCTTTGAAAGGTAATCGTAGCCGTCGATCTCTCCTTCACAAGCAAGACAAACGGCCAATATACGAGAGTCAAACACTCATCACTAAGGTCTCTTTGACCGTCGGGGGAAGAAAGGAACCATCTTTTTCCCAAAAAAGAAAAAATAATTAACTAGTATTATTATTATTATTATTATTATTATTATGTTGCTGTTGTCATTAGTAATAACTTTCCAAACTTTGACTGGGGCTGTCACTTTAATCGAGGGCTCCTCTTGGTTGAATTTCGAGGTACTTTTTCTCTTATAGCACTTCAATTGACAATCATGCCCCTACAACTTTTGTTTTTGAAAATTTCTTATCCTTCCCAACAATTTTAGTTGTTTAAGTAACCGAAATTATCCAAGTTTATTGACAAAGAAATCATTTTAAATTGTCATAATCATGATAATAGTTAGTAGGGGTGTCAATGGTTCGATTCGATCAGTTATTTTATAAAATTTGTATCATACTAATTTTTGAATTATTTTATTAATTATAACCAAAATCAGAATATTCGAAACCGTCCCAATCGTGCTGGTTTCTCTTTGGTATCAGTACGGACGGTTAATTTTCGATATTTTTAAAAATATCATATAAAATTCACCAGTAAAAGTAGGATGCAATAACATACGTTCTTTTATAGGACTTAGCAAAACTCTCTAGATATTTTTACTGTTTAAAGGGTGATGAATTAAAAAAAATAATGAAGGATGGCTAGAGTATAGATCCATAAACTATTATACAACAACGTAAAAGAAACCAAGCAAAGATAAAGAAAATATAAATCACACGAGTTAAAAGATATTAACCAAGTTGGGATTCAATAATAAAGTTTATAGAAGATTAAATATTCAAAAAGATAAATCTAAATTATATGGAAGCAAACATATTCAATACATTGTAGTTTGCTACTCAAAATCGCTAGAATACTTTGTGTCTTGCTAATAAAGATAATTGAAATAACTTAGTTCAAGTAGAAGAAACATAATAGGTTTTAGGAATTAGTATTTTGAGTTTAATTACTTTTTGTCTTGTAATAGTTTTCATAATTTCAAGGCTCAAAGAAAAATTTAATGCATTATTATTTTTAAACTTACTATATAAATATAGTTTCCAAATGTAAAATATATTCGGTACGGTTCGGTATTTGTTTTTGTTTATTTTCATAAATTAAAAAGCTACCCTAATATATCGGTGCAGTTATAAATTTATATAAAAATCTACTGTTTCTTTAAAAGAAATCTAAAAATCGGCTCCGTGCGATACGATTTGCCCGATTTAGTCGCTTTTCGAATATCCATAGACCCCCTAATAGTTACTTCCTCCGGTTCATAATAAGCGACCAGTTTGCTTTTAGCACTCCCATTAAGAAAATACTAAATTCTATACAAAAATACCTACTATGACTAAACTATCCCTAATTAAATATTTAATGTGAGGAGTAAGAATTTTTTTTAGGGATATGTACATAGGGGTTATTTTGTAAAAATAAATTGAATTCTTTCTTAATTACATAACTGAACACTTCTTTTGAAACAAAATAAAAAAGGAAACTAGTCACTAATTGTGAAACGGAGGGAGTAGTACGTTATTAAATAGAACTAACGCTTGATTGAACATCCGATTTGATGAGATTTTAATTGAGTCATGAGTGGAGTTAATATGAAACCAAAAAAATAAAAAAAAATCGAAAATCTAAACTTTTGAAAATAAACATTAATCATAGTATTAAATTGGAATTTTGATAATTTATTTTAGGGAAGTGTATAAAAAATTTGTTTTAAGGGGCAAAAATGTCTTTGTAATGTGGTATGTAGAGATAACAATAAAAAGGCATCTTTCTTAATTGAGAAATTTACTCATTGGGGGGTTTTGGTTGGTTTGAGTGTTTGACTACTGCTTCTTGTACTCCATTTCTATGAACTCTCTTTCTTCCTTTCTCTCTCTCAAAATTTGCTCGTCTTTGCCTTTCCTCATTTGTATTCATTTGACTTGTCTTTAGGGTTTCTTTGTTAACCAAAAAATCTAGTCATCAACAGATTTGGAAATTTCATTACTTGGGGTTTTTCCTAATCTCAAGAAATCAGTTAAGTTTCAAACTTTAAGCTCAGAACAGCTCAAACTTCAATACAATTTGCTCCGGTGCAATTTTCTAAGGTTGTTTTTTTTGCTTTTTCTTTTGTTCTTAGTTTCTATGAATTGATAGTTCATTTTCAGATTTTGATATTGTGGATCCTTGTAGTTGCCAGAGATCTTTTTGTGGTTGTTTTAGATTGGTTTATCATTATTTCTGCGTTTTGAAACCAAAATAAAAATAAAATAAAATAGAGTTTCTATCGGATCATCCTATTCAGTTTGAATGTTAAATCTAAAAGAACAATTATGGCCTTCTCTTTTTTGAAATTTTAGCAGCTCATATATTTAGTGACAGTACTCCTCCATAATTAATGATATATAAACCTAGAAATTTAATTGCTTACTATAGTCTTTAGTTCTGTACTGTTGAAGATTGGGCAATTTTTGTATATCCTACTTCAGACATAATAATCACTGTCCTAGGTGACATCAGCGATACAATTCTATTTTTGTATGTTACAAAATTTTTAATCCTATAGATTGATGATTTGTACCACATGAAGGTTATTGAGTTTTTTAATATGTCAGAGTGGAAATCATAAGTTTCTTTATGCTACTGATTTGGCAGGAGGATATTAATCCTGCAATTGTAGACATAAAAATGGGTTGTTTCACAGTTTTAAAAAGTAAGAAGAAGAAGTCTGAACAGAGTATCCACATCAAACGTGTGAATCCTCAGGAACATTCTCCTACTGTGTTGCCCGAGCCCCAAGTGCACACACGGGCATTGCAGTCTGCACCCCCAAGTTTTAGAACTAGAGTAAAACCTGTACAGTCGAATAACAGAGTAACAAGCAGTAGGACACGGGCACTCTCTGCCCCATCAAGCCTGGACGCAGCAGAACAAGTTGCTCTAACATCGAATGAATGTGAGGAACAAGAAGAGTTAAGGAGTCGTGTTAGTTCAATCAAGGAATACCAGTCACCAACTCCTCAGCCTCTTCCTCTTCCTTCACCACAGAGTGCTGCTACTCTCAAGACTATGGGAAGCTTTAAAGTTGTGAATGCTAGCGGCCCTCTGAATGCCTCTGGATTGCTGCCGTTGCCTCCTACACTGCCTCCAACCTTGCCTTCTACTGGAGCACTCAGGAACTTCTCGTTTGAAGAAATTGCTTCTGCCTGCCACCGGTTCTCTCCTGAAAGATGTTTGTCTGAAGGTCTCTCTTCTGTTATCTACAAAGCTTCTTTTGGCGATGATGCCACTAGTACAAAGAAGCTTGAAGCCACTGTAACCCGCCTTCATCCTTCTTCGCAGGTAATGTACAGTTTGACTTATTGACTTTGAATTATCTTGTCTGATCATCATCTTTTGCAATCCCCCTCATTTTTTTTTTTTTTTTAATTTTTTTTTTTAGGAATTTGGGTAAGCGGTGTCGCGTTTAATGAAGTTAATAAATAGATAAATTACTATCACGATACACATAAAAATAATACAAATTCGAATCTTACTAAAAAAAATGAATTCAAGTATAATACTACAACTCTCCTCGACAAGTTTTCATTTTTTGAAATGTATTCAGAATATTCTTGCTACACATAATAGTGAATACTACCTTTTCTATCTATAACACTAAGCAATCACTTGAAAACTCTTTCATTATTTGACTTTGCAATTTGGGTTCGACCAACTTCAACTTCCCCCAAGAAAAAAATAGTAAGAAAACTTACCATAGAACATATTTGGAGAAAAAACAAGTTTTTAGCAGAAAATCTTACTAAGCATGAAGCTTTTTAAGTTCGAACCCAAGACCTCTATAAAAAGAGGAAGCACTTGACCAACAGAGCTAGCAAGAAGTATATGTAAAGTTGCGTCCTTGTTATATATTTAATAATATCTGTTTTGTACATATTAATAATTTACACATGTTTAGTGAATTTTTCCGGCGAAGCGGTGTCGGATGACACCGCTTACCCCAAGGTGCATCCGCCCCTGGGGGGTAAGGGGGCATCTTTCATCTGATTGCCATGTGATATCTAAGTTCTAATTTAAGTTCCATGGTTTAAATTCAGAATGCGATTTGGCAGGTTTTGGCAATTCTTTATGAGTTTTGGAAGGCTTACTATCTTTTACTTTTTGGCTTTTCCAGGGGTTAAAAGAATTTGTAACTGAGGTCAACACACTAGCTTCTTTACAACATCCGTCACTTTGTAAACTGGTTGGTTTTCATGCACGGGAAGGTTCCGACCACAGAATGTTGGTTTATGAGAGGCTTTTCCATGGAAGCTTAGACCGGCTTTTGTTTGGGAGGTCAGATGGTCCCCCGATGGACTGGAATGCTCGAACGAAAATTGCTTTGTGTGCTGCTCAAGGTCTCACATTCCTGCATGAGGAAGGACCTTTCCAGGTGTCAATGCTGTTTCCTGAATCTGTAGTCTAACGAGAGTTACCTTTTATTTTCCATGTCACCTCTGTATCTCTCTTATTAAGAATCTCCTGCTTTTGTTATTGAGCTAGGCCTATGCTAGTCACATAGTTTGCTAAGTTTCTCATTTCCGTAACAGGCAATGTTTCATGAATTTTCCACTGCAAATATACAAATAGATAAGGATTTTAGTGCAAAGCTTTCGGGATATGGATGCATTACACATATACAAGAGACAGACATATCTTGCAGTTCAACTGTAAGTTTCCTCTGTTAATAGTTGCAGAACATTTATTTCTCTGTTAAAAGGCCGGTCTCAGCTCCCAAGTTTGTACGGGGGCTTTGTTTGTTCGCGAGAAAGGATTCCTCGTCAAGCAAGTTTGGGGGGTCAGCATGGACTTAGATCTGATGCCATTAACTATGTTGTAGGAAGGTCTGAACGAAAGAGAATTGCTTTTGTTCAAAGTTTTACTCACGGATAAAACTTTGTGCTGTGCACGTTCCACATAATAGTTGAATCATGTATAGTGGATGTGTCTTTAATAGGAGTAACCACAAGGCCCGTGCATCTTGCCGTAAAGATTAATACTCCTTTTTTGAGAAAAATTCGTGTTTGTGCCT
Organism: Nicotiana undulata; assembly: GCA_005239495.1. Taxonomy (NCBI): domain Eukaryota; kingdom Viridiplantae; phylum Streptophyta; class Magnoliopsida; order Solanales; family Solanaceae; genus Nicotiana; species Nicotiana undulata. The sequence continues at coordinate 8,159 of MDKH01138704.1, forward strand.
TGTGAAAAAAAATAATCGTTTTGTATCCCTCTCTCTAGTCTAATTGGCAATCGGACAGGTGTTTTGCTTGCAGTTGTTCACATTTTCCTGACTTCTTCAGAGATCCTAAAATTTTCTTTTTAATAACCTCGACTTTTCAGGCTCTGGGAAATCTCTCTGAAGAGACTCTGGAGCGAGGATTGTTAACCCCAAAGAGCAACGTTTGGAGTTTTGGGATTGTTCTTCTTGAGTTGCTGACTGGCCGGAAGAATTTAGACAGTCGGCATCCAAAGGAGGAGAGGAATTTAGTGAAGTGGAGCAGGCCTTTCCTAGCTGATGACGGTAGATTATCTCTAATCATGGACCCTCAGTTAAAAGGTCGGTTCCCTGTGAAAGCAGCAAGGACAGTGGCTGATATTGCTCAAAGATGTCTGCAAAAGGATCCATCTGGAAGGCCCACGATGAGGACTATAGTGGAGCAACTCAAGACAATACAAGTGATGAAGTACCCTTCTAGGTTTCCTCTGCAAGAGCCAGGGGCAATTAGTGTAAAATACATGTCAAAGTCTCCGAGCTTAAACGGAATCATTACACCAGCACCACGGTTAAGCTTCTCCCCGTCACCACCGATACACCCTCTATCTATTTCTCCCACAAGGACTGCTGCTCCATTGTTGTCTCTACCTTCATGTTCGTCCAACCTCTCCATGGAGGACCTTGATCGACTTGAAAGCCGGAGGCCATCATCTTCATCTGTTCGGAGATCTAGTGTTGAAGGATTTTAATTGTTTGTAGAGAGCAATTTTTCATTCTTGCTTCTTTCTTTTCTTTTCTTTTTCGGGGCCTTCCCTTTTTACATGAAAAGATATAGAAGATAAACATGTGGCTTTCCACCTTCCCTTTCCTCAAGGAAGAAGATGTGGGGAATAACATTTTGTAGATAGGTCTCTATTTGGTTTGAGTAGTGGTTCCCTAAGTGAGATCCTGAGGGAGATGTTAATATGGCTTCTTTTTCTATTTCTTATTTGCCCCCGACCCCTCGCATGGAAAAGAAATGCAAAAAAAGAAAAGAAAGAGGAAATGAAGCAAAAAATAATAATAATTACCCTCCTAAAGTTCTGTTTTTGTTGTTGAAAAAGAATGTATATTGGCATAGTGGTTATCTTAACGAGTACTCCTACTTAACAAGAATTCTGCTATTGGCATGAAAAGAGATGTTATCTGCTAGGTAATGCTATGGCTGGTGCAAGCTTGCTACTAGAAAGAAAGAGCAAACAAGTATCGGCGAATGTATTAAAGGAGAATAGCTGTTATCACAGTAAATGTTGAAGTGCTCTTATATCACTACTAAATAGTAAATATACTAGATATCTCTTTATAATAAAGCTCGCCACCAACAACGAACTAACCCTCAATACCAAACATATGAATCCTCTCTGTCACATTCAGACCTATTTCATTCATGAAAAAGCATACAGTGACGATGGAATCTATACACTTGCAGAGTTGAAAACCCCGTTCCCATGCATATATTATACCTCAGGTTTATTTCTTGGCACCACCCCACTTTTCAATGCAACACCATACAAGTAACAAGCAGACAATGGCTTTCCTTGTCGATTCAGCTCATTGATCAACAAGCTAAATGGAACACTACTGGGAGATTTTCCAACTTTCAGCATGAGAATAAAAACTAATAATGCCTTATCAACTTTTCCCTCCAAACAAAGTACACGAATAACATTAGAGAAAGTGAATGCCTTGGGAGAATACCCAATTCTAACAACCTCATATAAACTCTCCAGTGCTTTATCCAACTCCTTACCATTACAGAGAGCTTCAATGACCAACTCATACCCAACAGGATCAACAACCAACCTTCGACTCCGCATTCTTTCAAACACTTGATATGCATCTTTTAACAACTCTTTTTCCTTCCTAGATTGCCTGCATAACCCTCTCAACAAGGAATTCATCATCCTTCTATCCACCTCAAAATCAAGGTTTAACATCTCCTTATAAATTTTCAGAGCAGCTCTAATTTTTCCCCATTTCAACAACCCATGTAACAATGTACTATAAGTTATATGATCAGGCACACAATTTTGTTTCTTCATTTTCTTCAACAATTTAATCCCATCTAAAGGCCTGCCTTCTTTAAAATACCCATTGAACAAAGTATTATAAGTAACCACATTAGGTATCAGCCCCATTTCAAGAGCTTCCTCAAGCAATTCTAGTGCTTCATTGGACCTACCAACCTTACAAAAACCATCCATAACAGCAGTGTAAGTATAAAGATCAGGTTTTTTATTAGATTTCTTGATATTCAAAAGCAACTCATAAGCTTCTTCCACTCTACCAACAAAGCACAAACCTTTAAGCAAGCAGTTGTAAGTATAAATTGTGGGTTCACATCCAATTTGACCCATGAATTCAAAAACCTCATAAGCTTTTTGCAAATTTCCACCTTTGCAAAAAGTATTGATTAGAGTTGTAAAGGTGGCAGCTTTGGGTTGAAACCCATCTTCCAACATGTGACCTAAAATGGATTTGGCTGTTTCAGGGTCATTTTTTTTGCAGTACAAACTGACCCAAATTGAGTATGTGTTACCATCTGGTGCTAATGCATAAGATAATGAGCTCAGTTTCAAGGCTACCTCAAACTCATCTGCTAAAACCAAAGAGATAAGCAAATGATTAAAATCAGATATGGTTTTAAACCCACCATTTTCCTCAATTATTCGTGAAATTTCAAGATTTTGTAAAGGGGATGATGCTTTAATAGCTTCAAGAATATCTTGCCACTGGGAATTAACAGTACCCTTATTATCAAGATAAAAACTGCAACTTTGTTTGGTCAAAGACTGAGTTTTTATCAGAGCAAAGTGAATATGAGCTCTATGCAAGGGTTTGAGTGTAATGTTAAGAAGAGGTTGAACAGTGGAGATTAGAGGTGAAATAGAGTGTTGCTGGCTAGGGGAGATAATTAAACAAGGCATAGCAGTGATTGCAAAGACTTCACCTTTGAGCTTAGTGTTGCCACAGTAAGGAAGAAACTTGACTTTCACCTTTTATGTATCATTGTATACATATGTATGTATTTTTGTTATTTTTCAAATTATCCGCAATCTTTGGATTGGACAACGATTTAGCCTTCCAATAGAGGCACTAATATAAAAGATTTTTAATTTTAATAGACTATGCAGGTGGTTAAGTACAAACCAAATGCAACATAAGCACATTGAAGTTGTTTAGTATATACAGAGTTAAAATGTTTAGTATAGACTGAGTTAAAATCTATTATAATTAACGACATACTTTTGAAATATGTCATGAAAATACATGATGGGGAACAATTTATAAGGTATCGCTTCACCTAACGGAAATGCAACATGAGCACATCCAAGTCATTTAGTACAGACTGAGTTAAAATCTATTACTCCCTTCGGTTCACAATAAGTGTCCAGTTTCTTTTTAGCACGCCCATTAAGAAACTACTAAATCCTATGCAAAAAATCTTGTATGACTAAACTACCCTTATTAAAGTATTGGTCACATAATTATAGTGAGGATGTTTGATTATTAATTCGCAGCCATATCAGAGATTAAGACACAATCATACAGATATATAATCATAATCTTGAGTTAGAGTTTAAGAAAGCGTACCGTTAAACTCCATGGATTGAGCGGTGACAGCAAACGGCGATTAAGCCTGAGATCAACTTCCACAATCCACTAGCTACGCACTCTCACATCCCGGAGAACTTGACCGATGGGATGTCTACCTTTACCACGTATTCAAGAGGCAAAATACGCTAGGGTTTTTTCTAATAGCTAGGGAAAGGGGAGGTTGGCCTCTATTTATAAAGAGTGTCCACCCATCACATGCCAATAGTAATTGGGTCTCACTTATCCACACACATAATATTTAATATTAGGCCTTTTATTTATCCACCACTTGGGCCACGTCACTATCTTTTCAGGCTATAACCAATTAACGTAAGTCCAAATTCCAACATTCTCCCACTTGGACGTCAACGTTAATTGAGGACAAGAAAACAATTTTAAAACTTTTGAGTTTAAGAAAATCATTTTGAGAAAAGATTCTCTACAGTGGCCACACTACTCACATAGCCAAGGATAGAATGACCCATATAATAATCCATCCAGCTTCAATAGAGAAGACTAACAATGAATCATAGTAGGCATCACACCATTTTAAGGTATGAATTCTATCTACGACCACATATGCTAGAATTTCCATCAACATGGATCAAACATGTGTGCTAAGTATATTATCTTTCTAATCAAGGTGAATAGAGTCACACCTCTTAAAAAGAAATAATCCTCCAAGTGATATAATAACCATATCACTTCAGGAGCCTCCAAATTAAATGACACCTTTAATCATGTCACCTTAGGAGGTTTTCCTTTTGCCTTACCCGGGTTAATCAAGGCAACAAGCAGCAAAATTCAAGAATATCATTGTCACGACCCCAAATCCTAACAGGTCGTGATGGCGCCTATCGTGGAATTAGGCTAGCC
>ML293282.1:0-11149 GCA_005239495.1 Nicotiana undulata
TTGGAGGCACTATTTGTATGGGGTACCGTGTGAGATATTCACTGATCACAAGAGTTTTCAATATTCAATTAGCATAAGTGTTGAGTTCGATCTCACCTTTAGTTATCACTGTTGAATTGTCGAACCCAGATATGGCTCGAACCTTTGGAATCATTGTGTTTTCTACTAGCATTTCTTTCATGACTTTCATCAAAATAATATTGACTGAACTGCCTGGATCAATCAACACCCTTTTAACGTTAGTGTCATGAATGAGTAAGGATATTACCAGCGCGTCATTGTGTGGAAGTATTAATCCACCAAAGTCTGCGTCGTCAAAAGATATTTGTTCTTCCCTCATTTCTTCTCGAACCCGCTTTCCGTGGGTGCTCGTGACTTTTGATGTTAGCTGGCAGACTATCCCGTTTACTTCTTCTCCTCCATGTATGACATTAACAGTCCGTTTTGGGGAGGGTGGTTTTGGTGGCTCCTGCCTGTTTTTCATATATGCCTGTTTACCTTTATCACTAAACAAGTCCGTTAAATAACCTTGTTTTAATAAATGTTCTATTTCACCTTGTAAATATCTACAGTATGTCGTTCTATGGCCGTGATCATTTTGGAATTCACACCATTGATCAAGGTTCCTCCTGTTAGGGTTGGAACACATTTCTTTAGGCCATTTAACCTTGTCTCCCATACTTCTTAGTATTGAGACAAGCTCAGTGCTGCTTATATTAAAGTTATGGTGTCCAATTCGGGTAATATTCCGNATCTCTCCTGGATCTAGATGAAGATGAGTTTGTATCTCTTCCCGAAGGTTTTGTATTTTCGAACCTGGGACGTAAGTCACGTATCGAGGGTCCTAAGTAAGGATCATACCTGTTTTTACTTGACTTTTTCTCTGATTCTAGGCGTCTTGTTCTGTGATATTCTTCATCTTTTGATCGTGTAATTATATCCTCTTCAATCCTTAGTTTAGTACTGTACCTGTTGTATACATCATTCCATGTCGTGGCTGGGAATTCTCTTAGACTCTCTTTGAGTCGTCTCGTGGCTTCTAAACTTTTCTCGTTTAAGTTACTTGTGAATGCCATGGCTGCCCAGTTGTCAGGCACCCTTGGTAGTTGCATTCTTTCCCTTTGGAATCTGTCTACAAACTCACGGAGCAATTCCTTGTCTCCTTGCTTTATCTTGAATATATCTTCCATTCGTTTTTCAACTTTTTGTGCACCAGAATGTGCTTTTATAAACGAATCTGCAAGTTCAGCAAAAGAATTTATAGAGTTTTCAGGGAGAAGAGAATACCAGGTTAAGGCTCCTTTCGTTAGTGTTTCTCCGAATTTTTTGACAAGGACTGATCTATTTCCTCTTTTGTTAAATCATTGCCTTTTACTCCAGTGGTGAAAGCAGTCACGTGATCACGTGGATCGGTTGTTCCATCATATTTGGGGACATCAGGCATTCTAAACTTTTTGGGTATAAGTAATGGGGCTGCACTTGGCTTCCAAGGTTGTTGAGAATACCTATCCACATCGATTCCTTTGATAATAGGCGGAACACCAGGGATTTGCTCGATGCGATCGTTTTGTTCTTTCATCTGCTTCTGCATGGTTAATAATAAATTTTGTAATTCTGAATTACTAGTTGTACCTGGTTGTGTTTCAGGAAGTGTGTTGAGAGTTTCATCCCTGGTTGAATTTGTTAACCCCGCTTGCAAATCTTCTACTATAATTGTATTATTCAGAGGCAGTGTTGGTGGTACTGGAGGTACTTGTGGTAATCCTCTTGCAAATTCTCGCAAAGCCTGCCCCACGTATTCAGCAATCATTTGCCTTATTTGATCTGGTTCCACTGGTTGTTCATTATTGTTACGATTGTCAGCTCTTTCAGGAGATGGTTCTCTCGAAGCTCGTGGAGTTCCTCGAGGAGGAGTTGAAACTGGGGTTTCATTTCTTTGCTGGTTGTTATCGTCATTATTGTTGACGTTGTTGTTGTTGGAATTCGACATGATTTTAAGGATATCGATTGGTAGCGAAAACGATGATTATCAGATTCCTGGTAACGGAACCAATTTGTTTAACCAAAGAATAAGATCCTTTGACTAAAGCTTAATTTAGAATAAACTCGGGGTACTGATAATCGAATTAGTGAAATACAGAATAAAGTAGTAATAATTTCGAGAGCGGTATGCAAAGAATAAAATAGCTTTGTCTCCGAGAATTCAGATGTCCCTGTTTGTTACATTTTTATCCCTTTTATAAGGATATTCTCCTAGTACAACGTTTGGATTTCTGTCATGATAGCCTATTTAATGATTAATTATTACATTAATGAGGCGTTACAATGGTGAATAGTAACTGTTATTTTAGGAGTTACATCACGTACAAGACATTGATTGTTGATCTTCAAATCTGCCCATTATTGCGTCCGGATTCGTTGTGACCGTGTCTCTTCTTCTTTGATGATCTTTCCGCAGCTAATTCCTTGTATTGACCGTACCTTTTTATCCCGTGTCCACGTGTGATGTTTTATTTGGTCCACCTGGCTGGCTGAGTCATCCAAAATTTGTACACGTATGAGGCTATATTTTTTACCAATACAATCGTATGATAGTTGTATTCTACATTTTGAAGTCAAGCAAGTTGTGGAACAAAAGTTGGCAAACGTCTTCACAAGTTACACTCATAATGTGCTTAACATTAGGTCAAATGTAACTGATATTTCCCCCCGATATACTTTGAATTAGGGGATGATCTACCTACCAAACTAAAGATCTATGAGTCTAGTTTCCAACGTATTAAACCGTTCATCGATACAACAAAGTAGTAGAGAGATATTTGCAATTTCGCGAGACTGAGCAGACATCATAAGTGACAAGTAGGTAAATCACAAGAGATTTTTGAGCAATACATTTCATGTATTATATGAGGTCTTATTGGGACATATTATATACCAAATTAAAGGTCTTGGAATGTAGTTTCCAACTCTCTTAACCGTTCATTCATACCACATCAGGATAAAAAGATATAAGCGTCGGAAGATGGACCAATCCTAGGGTGCCAAGCTAGCACCTCTTTGATTTTTCCAAACTTGATATATATAAACCTTAGGTCGGCTTTATCTTTATTATTCAGCATAAAATGACCATAGAACACCCATAAACATAACCTCAAGCTATCTACTAGGGTTTCAAAGAAGAATATCATCTCGGGCATGAAATCGAGAAGCAATAACATCAAAACGATCCCTACGACGTAAGTGTCATTATACCTCCTCTTCTTTTTCTTTGTAGTTAGAGATTTGGAAGTTACTTTATAGTTAAGAAACATATAATATCTGTATTTAAGGGTTTAAATATCAATAAAGTTTGATAAATGTGTTTCCTAATAGTTAGAACTCACGGGACGGTGATCGGAAGTCGTGAGTTTGAGTTATTTGACTTGTAGCCGATTGTTTTGTGTTGCTATTGGGCTGCGTGTTTTACTACTGTTTTGTGGAGTTTTGGAGGAGGAAGGGTGTGTAGAAACACCATATAGATGTAGGGTTGTGATCTGGTCATTCTTTGTAACATTTCCGGGTCGTTTGACACGACTACGGTGGTCATCTTATGTATGAAGTGATTAGGTTGTGCGTGGACTGTTTTGAAAGGCTCAATATGACTATTATTGATGTTGTTTGGGCTGTTTGGTGATTTTTTTTGACTTGTGTGAAGTCATATATATAGGGGAGGTGCTGTCCGTTTCATCGTAAAATAGGTTGTGGTCGGTACATAATAGTTATGATGCTTAAACGATAACGATAGTGTCATTTCTCTTATTGTAGATTAAGGAGTTGTGACATTTGCGTAGCTTGAGGTGGGGCAGTATATACAAGGTATGTGAGGCTATCCCTTTCCTTCTTTTGCACGACTTTGATTGTACATAATGCAATGAACGAGCTTCCAAAGATACTCTACTCTTAGAAGCTCGCAGTACTTACATTGTTTCCCTTCTTATGGAACAATTGATGTTGAGGTTGCTTCTCTTATTCTTATGTTATCAATGTTGTTGGTACTCCGAATTCTTATAAGATTCTCGATGAAGAGTTAGCCCTAATGATGTGTACGGAGAATATCGACCTTACGTCACTCCGTAATGTTCAGAACATGATTCCAATGAGTCCTGGATGCATTATATATATATGTATCTATTTTACTCTACCGAGCCGCGCTATAGTTGGCCGAGTATGGAACCTATTGTGCAACCACTGATAAGTTGGGTTTACCGAGTCCTCTTTGAGGCTGGGTATGATATGATGATGATGATGCCCACAGAGACGAATGTTCTATGATGATGATGATGATGCCCACAAAGGCGGATGTTTTAAAAAGATTATGTGTATATGTGTATCATGAATTTCATGTTATTGTCTCTTAGAAGCACTCAGATGCTACAAGTTGTATCTCCTACATCTCTCTTTACATTACTGTTCTTATTTATGCTTTCCTGCCTTACATACTCAGTACTTTATTCGTACTGACGTCCTTTTATTTGTGGACGATGCATGTCGTGCTGCAGGTCCTGATAGACAGGTAGACACAGCTCCCCCACCACAATAGGCTTTCCAGTTCAACGGTTATAGGCGAGATCCCTTCTCCGGACTTGCCGTGGTCTTGGTATGCATTTTTGTTATAGATGATGGGTATGTCGGGGCTCTATTCCGGCTATGTTGCATTACTTATGCTCCTTTAGAGGCTCATAGACAGGTGTCAACTCATGTATAGTTTGGTATGCCTTGTTGGATAATTTTTGTTGTATAGTCTTTCATGGCAGCGTTGTAGCTCGTACCTTTTATGTAGTTTCTTAACAATCTTGTCATCCCATGTGATGTATGTTCATGATCCATATCTACCAATTATATTGATCTCATTATCCCTTAAAGATAATAAGAAGGTTAGATAAAATGTACGTTGGTGCTCGGCAAGTAGGGGCCGGGTGCTAGTCATGATCCTCCAGTTTGGGTCGTGACAAATATTTGGCAAACTTTGAAGAATTGATGGTGTATGTTGTTCAACTCACATGAACTAAATATTGTATATTTTAACGTTGATGCCTAAAGTAATAGATTTTTCTAAATATTCAATCACTATTATGAGGTGGAAACAAAATCTTATTAGTTTAAGTTTCAAATTCAAAAATATTATATATTTTACAACCTCTATTGAAAAATGTAAAATTCACGTGCAACTCACGTATATTAAAAGCACGAAGGTTCTTAGTGAAATGTCGTTCGCTTTTTTTATCCCTTTAAACACAGTTTTTACACTGAACAAAATTGTAATTTAAGTTACTTTCCTAATATTTAGGATTTTCAAATCAATTAAATTTTGCATATTAAACCTTTCCTTATTAAACTAGGTAAGAAAACCTAATATCTACAAATTTAAATCGATAAATATTTTACCTTATATAAGTTATACTAATTGAACATAAATCCTTTCTCATGTCAACATTCTTATATGGTGACTTCAATTGATTTTCAATCAAAAAATTAAAACATGGGAACATAAAATCACATATTAAATTAAAAGTATTTAATACAATAACATCTAAACTAAAATTGTTTTAACGCGAAAAAATCAAATATGTATTTTAAATATTCTTATTTTAGTCAAATAAAATAGTTAATCCATGTTCAAATAAGCACCCAAAATGGTTATTTGATACCTGATATAATCATATATTATTTTCTGTTTATTTTAACATCTAAAACCTCACTACATGAATAATATTAAAACCTTTGAACGGAGATAAATTGAGAAAACATATGATTCATATTTTTAAAATATGTTATTCGATAAATCTTTAAAGAATCAGAATAAAATTTATACCTTGTTTGTGTTTTCTCGAATGAATTTAAGAATAACTTTTAAAAAAAATTAAAATAATCTCAAATCTTCAAGGGCTATGCATTCTTACTGAACCTAACAAAAAGCACGAAACTCATGAAACTAAAATGACAAAACTATAAAATTAGAATATAATTAAAGGTGAATATATCGAAATGTTTGAGAAATTTTATGAACAAAGAATTTTCTTTTATTGTATTAATTATAGAGGATCAATAGTCATCATTTTCAAAAGCTTATACTTTATTTTATAACTTAAACATAATTTAAAACATATATAATTTTCTTACAAAATATTACTCGGTGAGACGGGGAACGCGTGCAACACGCGTACACTATATATATATTAGTGGGTGTTTTCCCGGGCTAAGCCCGAGCCCAACAACTTTTATATACAAATGTTATACAATTTTTCGGCTATCGAATATAAATAGTTTCTAGTACAGACTAAAAATGATAATAATCCTTAAATATTGTTGTTAACATAATTTGTTAAGCCACGTTTACATTTAAATTTGCAATATTGATTTTTCATATGATGATAAATTCAAATGTTTGAGGGCTACTTCAGCATGTTGTCCACTTTTTTGAAAATTATAAATAAATATGTGAGCAATCAGTATCTCTATGTATATGTTTGGTTTAGTTCTTTCATCACAAGAGAATGAAAGAAGTAGTAAAATAACAATAAAATAAAATGTGAAAGAGTAAACATAGATGCTGATGAAATACATTTGGATGGTGAAATAAACCAAAATAGCAGTAAAACAAATTATTCGACTACAAAAGATTTTGGTTCATACGGTAAGGTGTGGAAGTCAGCCGCCTATTAGTGCTAACGGAACAACTATTTATTCTTTCAATGAAATTTACTAAAATGACTTAGAGAACTGTCTAGACCAGTTAATGCGAAAGGAAGAAGCGGAAATAGACTTCTCTCAACTACAAACCAGATTGTACACAGAAGAAAGCAATTAAAAACTTTGGAACACAAACTAATGCAAATGAACAACTGATGGTAATTTCTTTCTGAATGATTATATTTGGAACACTTGGGCAACAGTTAGGTATCATTGTGTATGTATATACTAAAAAGCAAGAAAAGAAATAACAGATTTGATTTTTTAACTTGTTTCTGAAGTTGGAAAAACTACTTCAATATTAAGATCATGTTGTATTTGAACATTTGCGAGAAGCGATTCGTTGTTGCTTGTCAATATTTGAGGCGGCATTGCAACAACTTTTCTTCTTTCTGAGTCATTGCTAAAGAGTTATCTATTTTACGGTGTTTGGTATTTTTATCACGAGCTTCGTTTACTGAGCGAGAATTCTTTTTTGATTGTCGATGATCCATTAATGTGCTTTTTTGCAAGCGTTGGTACTCCAGGCGTCCTGCACGTCAATGTGAGACCTTGTAAATATATTATTTCATCAAATAACAAGGGAACATGATGAAGGAGCAATTCAGTATATCCGCACAATGAATATCTCTAGAGTAACTCATGCCACACAATAATAGAATAAGCTATCACAATACGAAGAAGGAAAGAGCGTAAACTGGGACATCAACATACAAAAAAGCCACCAAATACAGAAAGATGGTCATCTAATCATCAACTCAAATCAGCAAAAAACAATGTATAAAACTCAAATGAATAAAGCACCACAAATCAAAATAGATTAGTCGTTGCTAGCTTTGCAGGAACGTAGTTAGAGAAGACTGAGTAAAAATAAAAATTAATTACTACTTGTTCCTTTAATTTTGCATAGCAAAATAAAAATTCAAGTGTCCACCTCCGCACACTCTTTTAAGCGTTCTATATGTTCCTTTAGTGTTGGATTCCTTCGAATTTTCTGGTCGCCAAGGTCAATTCCACGCCATATCCGAAAGGAAAAGATAATAGATCAATTTCTTTACCTAGTTGAAACAATAGTAATCCAGTAGAACTTGTCACGGGATAAGGAATTAAAACAAAAAATCTAGGTATTTGCAAATAATAAATTCAATTTTTGTTATCACAATCACAGTAGAAAAAAGGAAAAGTTAATTAAATTCAGAAACCAGCCGAAAGTATGCAAAACATCTCTGAAATCCCAGGTAAAGTCATCTCAGAAAATTTAATGCTAGCGATTGTGAAGTGTATACAAAAGAGAGAACCCATCGACCAACTTTTTTTACCCCAATTATATAATTTATTGAATAGGACCAATGATGAGATAATAATTTAAAAATAACAGAAGATGAAAAAATCAAAGAAAAGAGAAAAACACAAAAATAAACTCACCGAACGTACAATTTTAGATAGAAAGGAATCTCAGCGATATTCAAATAACTCCAGCTAAACTCCGTCAAAAGCAAAGATGGCATTCACAACCAAAATATTGTAAGTCATGAGTTGTACTCCGCGTAAAACAGAGTATTTATTGATTACTCAAATAAGGAGTAAAAAAATATTAATTAAGAAAACGCAACAAATTTTAAAGTGCTGCAATCCACCTCTTTATCTATTTGTTGTGCAAGCTCTCTCGAAGGCGCCAACAGCATTGCCAAAAGTCCATCACCACGTTGAAGAGGTTGTTGAGCCAAACAATGTTGCATGGAAAGAGAATAACATGTATCATAATTATTGAACATCACAGCAATTGAAGCATCTCATATAAGCAAGATCAAGTATAACACCGACACGTTCATAATATGACATGGAAATGAAATACGCAATTTGTATCATAGGTATGTTGAATGGAGCGGTCTTCCCACCACCAATTTCAGCACAACCCAAGAGATCTCTTCCACTAAGAGCAACTGGCATCGATTGAGCCTGCATAGAAGTCTGTGCAGTGTAGCCATGCTTTTCAATATCCTTGATGATGATAGGATGCAAGTAGTGCAGGGAGAACAAATAATGTCACGACCCGTTTCCGGGTTGTGATGGCGCCTGTCGTGGAACCAGGCTAACCAATCACTACGATAATACTCAATTCATTTACTGGAGAAATTTACTCATTATGGGCTTAACTCATAGAAATACGGAAATTGTAATCATTTAAAACAGCCTAATAGACGAAAATAGGCTCCAACAATCAATCTAGGATCTGGAGTCACGCAGTCATGAGCTACTTAACATCAATACAACTGAGAAATAATACCGAAGTTTTAAGTTTCCTATTTCTAATACATGAGGGAAAATAAGGAAAAGAGGGACGGGACAGCGAACGCCAGCTGCTACCTCGTCGGCTCTGAGAGATAAGTTGCTATCACCGATCCGCGCCAAATCTCGGTGCACCTGGATCTGCACACACAGTGTGCAGGTAAGTAACGAAAACAACCTACGGCCTGAGGAGGTAGTGACGAACTCAACCTCCGTAAATAACAATTCGAATAATGAATGTTTCAGAAATAACCGAGAATATGAGTGACAATCATGTTATGTAAATGAACCTAGAACTTAGTCAAATCCGTGAATAACAAATAAATGTCATGTATGTAGCATGCAACTCTCACAGGTGGTCCTCTCGGCACACATAATTGGCCATTGGCCCAGGGAAATCCATCCCGTAACATGTACGACGTGGTGACTCAGTCACTAAGTACCGAGGGAGCAGGCCAATTCAGCCTTTCGGAGAAATCCATCTCCGGGATATCATACTCATCCATAATCTGTACCAGGGAAATCCATCCCTCCATATCTCATAAACAGTATCTGTGCCAGGGAAATCCATCCCTCTATATCTCATATCTCGGACAAATCCATGTCCAGGGAAATCCATCCCTCAATATCTCATATCTCGGACAAATCCATGTCCAGGGAAATCCATCCCTCAATAACTGTGCGCTCACTGGGGGTGTAAAGACTCCGGAGGGGCCGCCAAGGATATGGCCCAAGCGCTATATATATATCAAGCCCACGAAGGGTATATCATCTCAACATTTGGCTCTAGGCCCATACTCAGTCAGAATTACCAGTCTCCTCACAACACTCTCATTATGTAAACAGCCCAAACAATGGCAATGCATGATAAATAAATGATTTCTGAGACTGAAATACGAATACATGTATAATAACAGGACTGAGTATGCACAAGTAAAGTTCGCAATAGAAACAACAGTAACAGACTCTTTCCAGTCTCCACATATAGACATGAAGTCTTATCATTTATACTTGTTATGTTTTTTTTAGTTTCTACGCATTAATAGCCTTCACAGTACCGATATCATGGTGGAACAACAGTTAAACCGTGCCTGGGGATAAGCCGGGCCACAACAAATCAACCAACACTCATATGCCCGTCACTTGGCGAGTGTATCATAGTAACTATCATCAATTAGCATGTACATTGGGGTTTTGAACCCCTCAGTTCCAAGGTTGAAGCCGTTACTTACCTCGAAACCGGCTCAACTCTACTCCGCCTGGCCCTTTCCTCGAGAATCGGCCTCCAAATGCTCCAAATCTATCAATAATCAATTACATAGCGTCACAATGTGCTAAGGAACAATCCCCAAATCAAAATTTAGCAAAAATACCAAAATCCCGAATTCGGTCAAAACCCGGCCCTCGGGCCCACGTCTCGAAAGTCAGAAATTTTCACAACACTAGGTTCCTTGTCCTTTCCCGAGTCTAACCATACCAAGAACACGAAAATCGGACCTCAAATGGTCCTCCAATTCCCCCATTCTTCCTCTCTTAAACCCAAGCCCTAACCACCATTTTTCTACTGTTTTTACCCATGATTTCAACCTAAAATCGTTCTTAATGCACAATATAACGAGTTTTGAGTCCAAGAAACTTACCTCCTTGAAGAAACAACGAAATCCCTCTTCAAACCCCTTCAAAACCTCCAACCCGTGTGTAAAAATGGTGAAAGAAGACCAATTTCGCGAAGGCTGCCTTTTATAGGTTCTGCCCAGGCATTTCCGCAATAGCGATGCCTTTCATGCACCTGCGACTTCGCAGGTGCGACCTTCCAACCGCTCCTGCGAAAACCACTTAAACTCCCAGACTTCGCGCCTGCGATACCCTTCCCGCACCTGCGACATCGCAGGTGCGGACTTCTTTTCGCCCCTGCGACGAATTCCGCCCCTGCACCTTCACTCTCGCGCCTGCGATGTCCGCACCTGCGGCCCAAGCATCGCAGGTGCGATCGCACCAGCTGTAGTAGCTTCAGCTGCATTTCAAGTTCCAAATTCTCCGTTTAATGCCCGAAATCAAACCCGAGCCCCTCGGGACCCCGACCAAACATACCAACATATCAAACATGGTTATTCAAACTTTGTCGAGCCAT
>ML293284.1:496-166817 GCA_005239495.1 Nicotiana undulata
GGATGATATTCTTCTTTGAAACCCTAGAGTATAGCTTGAAGTTATGTTTCTGGGTGTTCTATGGTCGTTGTATTCTGAAATATGAAGAGAAAGCCGACCTAAGACACATATATATATATCTATTTTGGAAAAAGTCAAAGAGGTGCTAGCTTGGCACCCTAGGATTGGTCCATCTTCCGATGCTTATATCTTTTTATTCCGATGTCGTATGAACGAACGGTTAAGAGCGTTGGAAACTATATTCCATGACCTTCAATTTGGTATATAATAAGTCCCAATATGACCTTATATAAGACATTAAATCTATTGCTAAAAAAGCTCTAGTGATCCACCTACTTGTCACTTATGATGTCTGAGCAGTCTCGCGAAATTGCAAATATCGCTCTACTCCTATGTTGTATTGATGAATGGTTTAATGCGTTGGAAACTAGACTCGTAGATCTTCAGTGTGGTAGGTAGATCATCCCTTAATTATAAGTATATTGGGATAAAAGTTCATCTACATTCGACCTAAGTTTCAACAAATTTATGAATGTAACTTGTGAAGACCTATTCCAACTTCTGTTCCAAAACTTGCTTGACTTCAAAACGTAGCACACGACTATCATATGACAAAATTAACTCATATCATAACCTCCTTATAATTCAATTAACCATAGTCTCACCCTAAAGTACATGTTATAACATTTCAAACTCGTCGACTTTCGACGAAACTTATTTTCTTCAATTGTTTTAGCTTCTAAGCTTTCCAACCCTCTTGGTACTCGTTATTCATGATCTTAAATATTTGTAACCTCCAACGTAACATGATTATCTTAATTTATATTCCATCAAATAGAATCTTATTTCTGAGATTACATCAATTGACTTACGATGTACTCTCACGTACGAAAACATGGGGTGTAACATGCGGCCACGAAAGCAAGAGTGCGGCCGCAGTCAGAATTACGCGACCGCGAAACCTCAACAAGGGTATGTTTTTCTGGAAATTTCAGCTTAGTATAAATAGACCTTTTTGTCAATTTTAGGTTAAGTTTAGTTTTGCTGAGCACGTGAACGACTGGCTTTTCCCTTTTTGGGCAATTTTGTACAAGATTTACCTTCAAACTTTAGATTTTAATCTTCTACTTTAATATTATGGATTATATTTCATCTTTATCTTTGATTGCGGCTCTTATTATGAGTAGCTAGACCCCATAGCTAGGGTTGTGACCCAACCCTAGTGTGGGTATTTAATGGGTCTTAAATTTTAGGGCTTAATTATTCATGGGTTAGTGATATTTAGCCTAATTCATGCTAGAATTGTAGAATTTGTGGTTGCAAACACTGATTCGTGCCTTTATGATTTAGGCTCTTCTTGAGAAAGAGGGACTAAGTCTAAGAAAATTAGGCTAACAAGGAATTGGGGTGAATTCAAGATATTGATAGCCCCAATTAAAGGGTTAAACCTAGAGATAGTAATACCCAACTTGAGCCAATATCACTTGTATTGGATGAACACCTATTTGGACTTGAGAAAACCAAATTGGGTAAAGTCACTCAAGCCTAATCGCACCCCAATTCAAGCCTAATGAACATATGAACATCTAACTTCTACATTTGATGTTGAAACCTACCAAATCAACTCTGATTGACCTCAAATTTTGCACATAAGTCATAAATGACACAATGGACCTATTCCAACTTCCGGAACCAAATTCCGACCTCGGTAATAATAATGTCAACTCTTAGTCAAACTTCTCAACTCTCCAAATTTCCATTTTTTTCAATTTTTGCCATTTCAAGCAAAAATCACCTACGGACCTCTAAATCAGCCATTAACACATAAGTCAACATCTGATCAACTCTTTCACTTAGGCATCAAACCTTGGGACTAAGTGTCCCAATTCAGAGTGAAAGATCCCCGGAATCAAACCAACAACCCCAGCATGTGAAATAACAACAATTGAGCATATAATAAGTAGTAAATGGGGGAACGGGGCTATAACACTGAAAACAGGTGGTTGGGTCGTCATAACCCCCCACTTAAACAAACGTTCGTCCTCGAACAGGTCTAGAATCATACCTGGAGTCTCAAACAGGCATGGATATCTTCTCCGCATCTCCCACTCGGTATTCTAAGTAGCCTTCTCAACTTGTTGACCTCTCCACTACACCTTCACCGAAGCTATGTTCTTTGACCTCAACTTTCGAATCTACCGATCCAAAATGGCCACCGGCTCCACATTATAAGTCGAATCACCATCTAACTAACCCGTGTTGAAGTCCAAAACATGAGACAGATCGCCGAGATACTTCCGGAGCATGGAAACATGAAACACTGGATGAACACTCGGCAGACTAGGCAGCAATGCAAGTCTATAAGCCACGTCTCCAATCCTCTCAAGCACCTCAAATGGGCCATTGTACCGAGGGCTCAACTTGGCTTTCTTCCTAAACCTCATAACACCCTTCATGGGTGAAACTCTAAGTAACATTGCGAACCGTCCGATTGGCATAATTCCTCTGTCTAAATTGTGACGTGAGAAGCCGATTCCGAATCAACTTAACCTTGTCCAAAGCATTATGAACTAAGTCAGTACCCAATAGCCTAGCCTTGCCTGGCTCAAAACAACCAACTGGAGACCGACATTGTCTCCCATACAAGGCCTTATATGGAGCCATCTGAATATTCTATTGGTAGTTGTTGTTGTAGGAGAACTCTGCAAGCGGCAGAAATCGATCCTAAGAACCACCTAAATCCATGACACAAGCGCGTAGCGTATCCTCCAATATCTGAATAGTACACTCGGACTGTCCATCCGTCTGAGGGTGGAATGTTGTACTCAACTGAACCCGTGTGCCTATCTCTCATTGCACTGCTCTCCAAAACTACAATGTGAACTGGGTGCCTCAATTTGAAATGATGGACACCGACACATCGTGAAGGCGAACAATCTCGCGGATATAGATCTCAGCCAACTGCTCTGAAAAATAGTTAGTCCCAACTGGAATGAAATGCGTTGACTTGGTCAATCGATCCACAATCACCCAACTAGCATCAAACTTCCTCGAAGTCCGTGGGAAGCAAATACGAAGTCCATGGTGATACGCTCAAGCCTTTGAAGAAAACCACCCTGCCTCTGATGCTCGTACTTCACATACTGACAATTTAAACACCGAGCTACAAACCCCATTATATCTTCTTCATCCTCCTCCACAAATAGTGCTGCCTCAAGTTCTGATACATATTAGCGGCACCTGGATGAATAGAGTACCGCAAACTATAGGCATGCTCAAGAATCAACTCATGTAATCCATCTACATTCGGCACACAAATCTGGCCCTGCATTAGCAACACCCCATCATTCCCAATAGAACCTCCTTGGAATCATCATGTTGAATCGTGCCCTTAAGGACAAGAAAATGGGGATCATCATACAGACGCTTTTTGATGCGATCTTATAAGGAAGAGCGAGAAACCACACAAGCTAGAACCCCACTAGGCTTCGAGACATCTAACCTCACAAATTGATAGGCCAAGGCCTGAACATCTGAGGCAGTGGTCTCTCACCAACCGGAATAAAGGCAAGGCTACCCAATACTCACCGCCTTCCTACTCAAGGCATCGGTCACTACATTGTCCTTCCCGAGATGATACAAAATGGTAATATCATAATTTTTTAGAATCTCCAACCATCTCCTCTGCCTCAAATTTAGATCCTTTTGCTTGAACAAGTGTTGGAGACTCCGATGATCCGTAAATACCTCACAAGACACACCGTAGAGATAATCCCTCCAAATCTTCAACGATCTACCAACTCTAAATCATGAACATGGTAGTTCTTCTCATGAGGCTTCCACTTCCGTGAAACATAAGCAATCACTCTACCCCCCTGCATCAAGCACACCCAATATCAATCTAAGAAGCATCACAATACACTGTATAAAAACCTGATACTGTAGGAAAAACTAGAACTGGAGTTGTGATTAAGGTAGTCTTGAGCTTCTAAAAGCTCTCTTCACACTCATATAACCACCTGAATGGAGCACCCTTCTAGGTCAACCTAGCCAAAAGTGCTACAATGGACGAGAAACCCTCCACGAAGCGACGATAATAACCGTCCAAGATGGGGAAACTCCAAATCTCAATAGCTAAAGCCGATTTGGGCCAGCTATGAACCGCCTCTATCTTTTTTGGGTCAACCTTAATCCCTTCACTAGACACCACATGCCCCAAGAACGCTGCGAAACTGAATCAAAACTCACACTTGGAGAACTTGGCATAAGGCTTCTCTTCCCTCAACCTCTGTAGTACAATTGTCAAATGTTATGCATGCTCCTCCTAGTTATATGAGTACACCAGGATATCATCAATATATACTATGACGAACGAATCAAGATATGGCTGGAATACACTGTACATCACATGCATGAATGTTGTTGGGGCATTGGTCATCCCAAAAGACATCACAAGGAACTCATAACGACCATAGCTGGTCCTGAATGCCGCCTTCAGAATATCCGAGTCCTGAATCTTCAACTAGTGATACTCATACCTCAAATCAATCTTAGAGAACACTCTAGTTCCCTGAAGCTGGCCAAATAAGTCATCAATGTGCGACGAAGGATACTTGTTCTTAATTGTAAATTTTTTCAATAGACTATAGTCGATGCACATCCGCATAGTACCATCCTTCTTCTTCACAAACAGAGCCGATGCACCCAGGTGACATTCTAGGCCTAATGAACCACTTATCAAGAAGCTTCTAAAGTTGTTCTATCAATTCCTTCAACTCTTGTTGGTGCCATATGGTACGAAGGAATAGAAATGGGCCGAGCGCCCAACACCAAGTCAATACCAAAATCAATATCTCTGTCGGGTGGCATTGATCACACCCAACTATGCCTTATAAAAGACAAAGCGGTCGTTGCAAATATAATCTGATTTATAAGTCCGGAGTCGAATCCTCAAAGAACTAACCTATCTATTACAATTCTTAGTAATGCTAGTACAAGCTCAGACAACTTCCGGATGCAAGATTTTTATCAACAAATATTGGAATTTGTTTAACTAAAGTAAAATGATATTAAAACTAACAATATTCAAGATTAAAGATAATTCAAGGGTAAAAAGATCTAGGGTATCGATTTGCCCAATTGCTAGATTAATTCTTATCTTTTTTGCTATAATCTCGATGTAATACTCTATGAGGATTATGAGCTATGGGTTATCGCAATTATCTCTCGATCAACTACGATAATTTACTAGAGCATTCTCTCAAACTACTCTAGCTGATAATTTATGCAGCTCTGAATTATCCCTCCAAAGTTTCGTTATTTCTAACCCCATTTTTAAATTCAAGTAATGAATCTCTTCAATTACCCAAAAGTGGTGTTGTTCAACAACAATCTAACCTAGTATTCTTTCTCAAGAAACACAAGACAATTAGACACGATTAATCAAGGGCTCATTCAATTAATCACCATACAAAACATAGTTGAACAATCATAGAATAAACCAGACTCGATTATAACAAAACTGAGTCAAAACTTCATGTAATAGTTTGTTCAATCAACCCTAAACGGATTGTTTAGCTACTCATGCTTGAACACAATAAAGCCATAAAATAATTCACAATTCTTAAAATAATGATAAAAGATGAAGAATGAAAAACTCTAATTGTATCTTGGTCTTCTCACACTTGCTCTTGCCTCCAAAGTGAGTCTAAAAACAAGCTTAAACCTGACTTGGACGAGTTTGTGGAGTTTAAATAGGGTTAGGACAAGTTTTCTAGTTTTTGCACTTATGTCCCTATACTTCTTGGCCTTTCGCAAATTGACCGCGGCGCGACCGCGACAGTTTAGGGGTTCACTGTTTTGCGCTTGGCCCACCGCATTCCAGACGCGGTCTGACCGCAGTCGTGGTGGGTTGTTGACCAATTTTCTTTCGCCTTTTTCTTGCTCGTTTCCGTCCGGGCTCTTCTCGACTGGCCTTATATCCACGTGATTGACTCCAAAACACTCCATATTGTCTTTCTAACTCGGATTAGTTCCTGCAAATCATGAAAACACTAATTAGAGAATTTTGTTATCATTTTCCACTTAAAACAATAATTAAGTATGGTAACATCTACATCGCGTAATATAGCCTACTATCATGCATGCTCGGCAGGTCTGTAGGTAACACATCCGAAAAGTCTCGCACTAATGGAATAGGATCAATAGTAGGAGTATCAGCACCAACATCTCTCACATAAGCCAAATATATAATAAACACCCCTTCACAACCATCCGTTGAGCCTTCGGGTATGAAATCACCCAACTGGGAACATAGTCTAGAGAACCTCTCCACTCGATCCTAGGTAACCCCGGCATTGCCAGCGTCACGGTCTTAGCGTGACAATCTAGAATAGCATGACATGGGGACAACCAATCCATACCCAAAAACATGTCGAAATCAGCCATACTAAGCAATAAGAGATCAACTCTAGTCTTCAATCCCCCCAATAGTCACCACACAAGACCGATACACACGGTCCACATCAAAACAATTTCCCACCAACGTAGATACATGAACACGTGAAACTAAGGACTCACGGGGCATATCCAAATAATGAGAAAAATATGATGATGCATACGAATAAGTGAAACCAATGTCAAATAATATAGAAGAATCCTTGTGGCATACTGAGACAATACCTGTGATCACTGCGTCTGAAGCAACGGCCTTTGGCCTAGAAGGGAAAGCATAGCACCAAGCATGGCCTCCACCTGATCAGCCTCCCCCTCTAGGGCGACCTCTAACTATCTAACTCCACCCCGAGCTGGCTGGGCGTGTGGTGAAGTAACTGGTGCGGAAGTCATATCCTGAACCCTTCACTATACTGGACCTCCAAAGCGACAGGGACACTGCCATATACATGACAAAACTCCCAGCACTCGAAGCAATTTCATGATGGTGCAGGGACTGAATCAGACCCCGAGACCTAGAACAACTACTAGAAGAACCTGGCATAGATGAACCATGAACAGATGGAGCACGAGATAAACTCTGAGTTGGTAGGGCACTGAGAGATGACTGACTCGGATAGGCACTATATAAATCATGGCTAGCTGATGCACCACGATGAACCGGACCAGCCATCTGAGTGGGCCTATAAGGACGACCCCTATTGTGGTAAGACTGCCTTCCAAAAGAAACACCGTTGAAACCACCCAAACCACGAGGCCTTTTGTCCTCCCTCTTCGCGTGCTCCTGACTACGGACCTTCTCTAGCCGCCTAGCAATAACAACCACCTCGCTGAACCTAGCACTTGATGCAATCTTCCGAGTAATAACAAAGCACAAGTCCATAGTTGAAGCAGTCAATGAACCCCCTAAATCCTCTCCCTCTCTGTGGGAACCAACCAGAACCTGAGGATCCAACTTCAAAAATATCATCTCGTACTGGGTCACGGGCATACCCTCCTGGCGTAGCTGCTCAAATTGCATACGCAACTCCTCCCTGCGGGTCGGTGGCACAAACTTCTCTAAAAAGAGAACGGAGAACTCATGCCATGTAAGTGGTGTTGCACCGGCTGGCATGCTCCGCTCACAGGCCTTCTATAATCTACATACTTCTGCTGACAGTTGAAAAGTAGTAAATGAGACCACACTAGTCCCCGAAATACCCATCGTGCGAAGACTCTTCTGGCACCTATCCAAGAAGTCATAAGCATCATCTAACTCAACCCCACTAAATATTCGAGACTTGAGCGTCCCAAACCTCTCTAGTCTTTTCTGCTCCTCGTCACTCATAGAGGGACCCAACTGGGCCTAAACAACAACAATCAACTGGGTTCCCGATGTATAACGTCCCTGCACCACCTACTCTGGAGTATGGAAGGCAAGAGTCTGAGCACATCCCCGCCCTTAGAAATGGCTCGTGCGGCCTGAACTTAAACCGCCTGAGCAAGGCAAGTGCATATAGTCAATATCTGGGCCAAAGACTCCTGAAGGCCAGGAATAACAACGGGCACAACAAGTGCCTAAGCTGGTCTGAGCTGGTCCCACCGGCTCAACAACATCTGGAATTTGCTCCTGAGCTAGGGAAACTGGTGGGTCTACATGTGCTTCTCTAGATGTTGTACGAGCTGCACATCGGGCTCTCGTGGCCACGGCCTCTCGCGACCCTTGCTGATGGCATTGATTTTCGTCTGCCCGATCCGGTAGCAAGTGTCCTCACCATCTGTGAGAGAACATAATAGCAGAATTCAAGAAAGTGATGTTTTTCCTAATGATTAGGCAGTCTCTTGAAGATAAGTACAGACATCTCTGTATCGATTCGCAAGACTCTACTAAACTGCTCATGACTCGTGAGACCTTGTAACGTAGGCTCCGATACCAATTTGTCACGACCCAAAATCTCAAATGTCGTGATGGCGCCTATCGCAACACTAGGCAAGCCGACAATTCACAAATAACCACACATCTTTAAGTTTAAAACATACTGAAATAAGCTTAAATAGTGAAAATCTCATAAATAACTGATAAGAAAATACGCAACTCAATACAATATCCCCCAAAATTTAGGTTTCACTGAGTTCATGAGCATCTAAATGACAACACAATCTGACTGCTAAAACAACTGTCTAGAAAGATAGAATGGTACAAATAAACTGAAAAGAATGAGAGTCAAGGTCTGTGGACACCAAGGAAGCTACCTGAATGGTCTCCAAACAGATAAAGCTCCAAAGCTAATAACTGTCGTGTCCAGAAGTACATGCATCTGCACGCGAAGTGCAGAGTTTAGTATGAGTACAACCGACCTAATGTACTCAATAAGTAACAAGACTAACCTTGGGCTGAAAGTAGTGACGAGCTCAGACAGGTACAATCCAAATGCAGATTTTAACAGTACAGAAATGTAGACATGCTTTAAAGTTTAAAAGTTTAAGTTCAACACAAATAAAATATGTCAAGTGTGGCTGATATGAGCAATGTTACAACTTTGCATCTAAATATCAATTATTCCTTCCAAGTGTAATGCAAATAGTGATAAAGTCATATACATACTCTCGGAGTATTCAATCTCACTCAGCATGCTCAATTGCTCAATACTCTAGTCACTCAGGACTCCTAATCACTCAGTACTCTCAATAACTCGGCACTCTCACTCAGTAGGCACTTGCTCTCACTGCTAGTATGTCAGACTCCGGAGGGTCAGATCTTGCCCAAGCGCTAATATAAGTCAATCATGGCATGAATCAATAAAGCTTGACGCAACGTGCAACCCGATCCCGTAAACATCACTCAATATCAAGCCCTCAGCCTCACCCGGTCACCAATCTCTCCATTCTCTCAGGCTCACAAATCTCATAATAATCAGCCCAAACAATGATATATGATGTAACAATAATGGAAACAGAGACTGAGATATTATATGCAAAGGATAGATGTGACTGAGTACATGATTGCAGATTAAGCAAATAATTTAACAATAAAACAACCTCTGTTGGTCCCAACAGTACCAGCGTATAGCCTAAACATGATTTCTAACATGAATCACTACTCAATTCCTCTAACACATACAGAGTACACGAATAATAACAAGATACGATGACTACACAGTTTCATGGAAGAGACCGAGTCACAATTTCTACGGTGCACGCCCACACGCCCGTCAACTCAACACCACCCACATAACACGTAATTTAGGGATTCATATCCTCATAACCAATTTTAGAAGTGTTACTTACCCCGAACCGCGCAAACCTCTGATCCAACAAGCCCCTGCCTCGTGAATCGGCCTTTTAACAACTAGTATCTATCCACAAACAACTCGATACAATCAACACAAGCTATATGAATCAATTCCATATGATAAAGCTAAAGTTTTTAACAAAGGTCAAAAGGTCAACCCCGGGCTCACGTCTCGAAATCCAGAAAAATTAACAAAATCCAAACTCGCATTCAACTACGAGCCCAACCATACAAAAATTACACAATTCCTCAAATTAAACCTATGAAGTTTCTACAATTTTTCCTAATTTTCCAATCCAAAACACTAATTAAATGATAAAAACAATGATAGATTCATGTATATTAACCAAATCCGAGTTAGAATCACTTACCCCAACTAATTCCTTGAAAATCCCCCCCAAGAATCGCCTCAATCCAAGCTCCAAAAGTCCAACTATAAAATAATAATCTTACCCTTATTTTTGAAATCTTATATTCTGCCCAGATGTTCCTCTTTGCAATCTCGGAAAGTCCCTCGCGATCGCGAGGAACAAAAATTACACTGCTCTCAAAGTACTCTTCGGGAACGTGAACATAACATTGCGAATGCGATTAACAGACTCATTAATCTGCGCGATCATGGACACCTTCACGTGATCGCGAAGAACAAATTGTGTGGACTCACAGCCTCCTCCTTCCTTCTTCGCGAACGCAACCCAACATAAGCGTTCGCGAACTCGCTCGAAGCCTCAAATCAAACAACACTAAAACCACGAATCGCACATCGGTTCAAGCCTAATGAACTTATGAACTTCTAACTTCCAAACTAATGTTGAAACATACTAAACCAACTTCGATTGATCCCAAATTTTGCACACAAGTCATAAATGACACAATGGACGGATTCCAACTCCTAGAACCAAAATATGTTCCCGGTAACGACAAAGTCAACTCTCGATCAAACATCTCAACTCTCCAAACTTAAATTTTTTTTCCAACTTTATGAAATCATCTACGAGCCTCCAACCAATATCTGGACACACTCCTAATTCAAAAATCACCATACGAAGCTATCGGAACCATCAAAAATCCATTACATTGTCATTTATACATAAGTCAATATCCGGTCAGCTCTTCCAACTTAGGCTTCCAACGTTGGGACTAAGTGTCCCAACTCATTCTGAAACATCCCCGGAACCAACCCAACCACCACGGCAAGTCACATTACAACAAATGAGCACAAAATAAATAGAAAATGGGGGAACAACGCTATAATACTAAAAACGACCGGTCGGGTCGTTACAAAAAGCCCTAGCAAAACCTTATCATGTGTATAAAGAGTCAGCAGTCTCACAACCATCGTAGCATAAGAGAGTGATACATGGAATATAACAGGTCATGAATATGATCAACTCTAGTCGATGACACAACCTTCAGAATAGTTGTGTTGAGTAAACAAACCTGATCTGGTGTAGATCCCACATTCTCACTAGGCCTTCTAGTGGGCCCCCAAATCAACTTCGATCATCCACGGATAGGTAAATAGCCTTCCAAATAGTCCATAGTAACATAACCATAACACATACAATCAGCCGTCAAACTCTTAACATACACTCACCGTATGCAACCAAGGAACAATCTGCCTCTAATAACGTCCGGTCTCTAAACCTCAAAAATACAGGGATTTCCATATCGGATCCCAACTCCACCACTAACATGACTGACACATCCCTCATACACAATCATCTCATGAGAATTACTCCCATGAATTTCCCGCACCACGTAGCAAAATTTGAACATCACCAGTCAACAACTAGGCGATTACCGTAATACTAGTCCAGCATCCGCAAGTCACCACACAATGTGTCTTCTGGAATACACACCCTTCTCAAGTGATACTAGATAGTGCCAGCATTGTTCTAAGCATTTGAAACCATTCATGTTGTTTATAACTCATGACCTTCCCTTCAAAATTGAACTGCGACCTTGTATATGCAAATCTCAATCCCACACGATGCACTGCATTTAATATGCCATCATATGAAAACATGAGAATCCCATTACCAACTCTGAATCACAAGTAGGATAGATAGCCCATCAACCAGAAACTCTCCACTTAACTCAATTCCAAAGAACATCGCAACCTGCAACAAACCTTCCACACCTATAGAAGACATCAGCCTCAAGGTTTGGTCCAACCCATCATGAACTTTGGAACCAATTTTTCATATAATCAAACCGTCAAACTAAACATCCAATCCAACCAAGTCACGCAGACTGCCAAACCCAAGAGTATTTCCACCAAACACCTATAAAACCTCACTACACCAAAATAACCGATCATTTTTATTACTATGTTGATCCAAACCACTACCAAACTGACCCATTTCTTCGTTCTTTTTGACTTGCCTTCGTTAACAATTCTCCTTGCCAGTACACTATGGTACTTAACCAAAACTCACTCCAAGAGATCCTATCACGAAACCACATCGTCTAATGGCCCAAAAGTACCGCAACTAAGATGCCACTCTGAAGAGACCTTATGTGCATTTGAAGTTAATAGTTTAACCTCACTAACAGTGAAATGTAGAATTAATAATGATATAGAAATATCGCAAGTCTTGGCACTACCTAATGCAAATCTCGTATCTTCGCCATATGCAAATACGAGATAACCTCAAATACCACATATGAATCTTGAGCACATTAGAACCTTCTCGAGAGTCATTCACCCTGCTCTAATCCCCAATGCACAGCCAATACGCGTCGAATGTCTTGTGCTTCACCGGCACATGAATACCCAAAAAGAAGAAACCAAGTATTTCCTTTTCCTTGCTTACTACGTCCCCCACGAATAAAAGACCTGAATCATTCCAAGATTTTCATATATCCATAAAGTGTAATACATCATGAATCCAGCAATTTCCTTACTCGGGTCATCCTCGAAATCGTCCTCTTCAAATCATAATTGATCCACAAGTATGCCTCAGTGCAACCAGTATACATATGACCATACAATCTAATCGTCGATAGTAGCCTTCCCTAATTGGCTCAAAGCCATAGTACACATCATCCAATAACCACAATACTTCTTCCTTCATAACTGCCATGATCTCGCACTGTAATTCAACTAAATCCTTCATAAGCTCATGTAGCACTAGCCAAAAAATACCTCAAATCATCTACTAAGCGCACATTCATCCTCGTGACAGTCGTGCAAACTTCCTCAAGCGATCCGAACTCAAATTGCAGCACATTCCACTGGGTAGAAGAAAACTCTTCACAAAAACATCATAAGGATCACACCACCTCATAACATCTCGCAGGAGATAACCCACCCACTTAGCCTCAAACTGACATCTCTCTATGACCCTATCATAGTCACAACCACTACGCAATCACTTAATCTTCCCGATCCTAAACTCGTCAACAAGACAAAATAATATACTTCATTCCACATATAAGAAACTGAAAGACCCCTCAACACACTCATAGCTCGAGATTGTACGACACATCAAGACAGAAATCAAGCACCATAGTCCTCTTGCATCCCAAGAAAATTCTTCTCGTCATATCCAAACCATCTAAGCATATTCCTCAGTCACATAATAATCATCATATAGTTTTCTCTCAATTTACTGACCCGTCAATCCCACTCCTATGGACTCTACCAGACATATAGGTTCAAATGCACATACTAACATAACTGCAACTACCGAGCCCCAACTATTGTTTGAGCTTGGCCTCAAGTCCTCCGGACTGGCCCTCCTCCACAACACAGAAAATACATCTCGCACCTTATCCATGACATCACAAGTCGTCAATGTACAGTTGATATCGAGTGCTCAATATCACATTTGCCTGAATAGAAAGAAACCATAATTGTAAGCTTCAAGCTGAAATAAAGGCGCACGATAAATAAAGAAAGATGAGAAATTTCCTAAATGACATGTAGCCTTTCGAAGATAAGTATGGACGTCATCATACCGATCCGCAAAACTGTACTAGATACTTACTCAAGACTCATAGAACCTATGAACGTAGAGCTCTAATATCCGGAAAGCATGTGCATCTTTGTTGCTAGTTTCTGTCATCCACATCAGCTCAGCTCCAAGATCTACACATAAGGTGCAGAAATATAGTATGAGTACAACCGACCATATGTACTCAGCAAGTATCATAATTAACCTCACCAAGATAATAGTGGCAAGAATTAATAATGAATATCGTACTAACCTATTCAATTTTTGAATTTCATAAGTACACAACAACGGTGCCATCTAATAAAATAACACAAATAAAACCACATCGGCGCACAGAGAGATAATGTGGAAATATGCGTCAAATATCATTAAATCATCAAAGTTTCATATTAGAGAAGATATGCGTAAAGTATCAAATAAT
The DNA here is from genome assembly GCA_005239495.1 of Nicotiana undulata. Classification (NCBI taxonomy): domain Eukaryota; kingdom Viridiplantae; phylum Streptophyta; class Magnoliopsida; order Solanales; family Solanaceae; genus Nicotiana; species Nicotiana undulata. The sequence goes on from ML293284.1 coordinate 14,604, forward strand.
CCTTCCATTGTTTCATATAGAAAAGATATGCATGAAATAACAATTAATTTTTCAATAAGTGCAAATAGAGAAGATATGTGTGACTAAACAATTCACGTCACACGGATTCACATATAGAGAAGATATATATTGTGTCTCTTCTCATCAAATAAGGTAGCATATAGGGAAGATATGCAAATACGCATGTATACATTCCAGAGCAAGAATATAGAGAAGATATACAAAAAAATGTTATGTTCACATCCAAGAAGTTTGCAAATAAAAAAGACATGCAAGGTCCAACTAATGATAAACTTTACCGAAATTCACAACAACCAGAAACTCGTCGACTTCTCACAACCTGTGTGTATACTATCAAGAGAGAAAATATGAAAGGGTGACCCTAGGGGGTGGATCCTTATCCACACGCTGCACGGACAACTTATGTGTTGCATGGGCAACTCACGTGCTAATAATAACAATCACACGAACAACTCAATTGCCAATAATAAAACTGCAAGGAAAACTCATGTGCCATTAATAACAACCGCACAGACAACTCATGTACCAATAGTAAAAACCACATGTATAACTCACGTGCCATTAATAATATTCGCACGAACAACTCACGTGATATCATAAAAGCGCACGAACAACTCATGTGCAATCATAACTCGGATACGTACGGACCACTCACGAGCTATCAGTCCAGTCCATATCACACAGAAAGCATATATCTAACAATATATATACATGAACAATGGATATCAAATTATATACTCATAGACTAATATAAGTGACATGCTAAGGTGTATGATTGTGCGAAGTGTACTACCATAGCTCAAATTAGGCAGTTTAATCACAAAGTAGCAGTTATCATGTTCAATCAGCGGATTAACCTATATGTAACCCCTAACGTGATCCAATTAGCTCACAGAGGGGTACAAATATAAGAAACATTATGGCATGGGACTTAGCAATCAATTCAAGGTATATCGCAGAGCAATCAATTCAAGGTATATCGCAGCCTAAGCACTACCCTGAGCATGGATAATATCCCCGGTGCACATACATGGACTCAACGCCTCACATGTGCGTCATCCATAGCACGTAGCTCTCACTAATAACTCATGCAACCAGTGCCTTAACCAAATTTGGGTAAGATACTTACCTCAAACGAGCCCAATCAACACTCTAAAAATATTTTTCCCGTACAAATCGACCTCTGAACGGCTCGAATCTAGCCAAAAGCAACTCAAAAATATCAAATAATGTCATAGGAATCAAACCCAAACCATAAAAGTCGATTTTTTTACCAAGTACTCGAAGTCCGCCAAAAGGTCAACCCGGGCCAGCACCCCGAAACCCAACAATACTCACAAATCCCGAACATCCATTCGAATACGAGTCCAATCATACAAGTTTCATCAAAATTCGACTCCGAGTCGATGTTCAAACCCAATTATACACTTTAGAAAAGTTTTGCCAAAACCCCCCAATTTCTCTTTTTAGATTCATCAACCAAATGCCTAAATTAATGATGGAATCATGCATAATAATTAAATTCGAATAAAAAATGTTTATCTAATCCATGTTGATGAAAATTGTCTCAATGATCGCCTCAATCCAACCTCCCAATATCATAATATGGTAAAATGAGTTCCATGTCCGAAAAAGAATCTTATACAACTGATCCAGGAGTACCCTTCACAATCACAGATGCCTCCACGCGATCGTGTAAGTCAAATTCACTGTCTCCAAATAATCTCTTCGCTAACGCGACCTATAACCTGCGGACGTGAAGACCATCTTGTCTCACCTCATCGCGAATACGAGAACCAGTCGCGAACGCGCTAGCCTACTGCCCAACCTCTTCCATCACTCCGCATACGCGGTCTCCAAACACGAATGCGATTCACAAATTTACGCCATGCCACATTTCTTCTCTGCGAACGCGTTGCTCAACAGATACTTTCAGAAAAATCAGCAATGCAACACAACCAAAAACGGCTCGAAATCACCTGAATCACACTCGAACCATACGGGCCCCCATCCAATCCTGCCAACAAGTTGCAATACCTAGTACAAAAATATCTGAGGGCTCAAAACAACACGAATAACATCAAAACCAAGAATCGTCGATCAAGGTCACTCTTTTAATTTCATAAACTTCTAACTTCAAACTAAACGTTCGATTCAAGTCTAACCAATCCGGAATGAACGCAAATTTTGCACACAAGTCTCAAATGACATAAAAAACATATTCCAACTCTCGGAATAATAATCCCAACCCGATAACATCGAAGTCAACTCCCGGTCAAACATATGTACTTCCCAAACCTTAAAATTTTCAACTTTCACCAAATAGAGCAAAACCTTCTAGAAACATCCAAATATGAATCTGGGCATATGCCTAAGTCCAAAATTACCGTACGAACCTACTGGAACCATTGCAACACGAATCCGAGACCATTTACACAAAAGTCAATCCTTGGTCAACTCATAAACTTTAAGCCTTCAAAAGTAAAAAATTTCTCTTTCAATCGATCCCGAACCTCTCTAAACATCGAAACCAACCATACACGCAAGTCGTAATACATCACATGAAGCTATTTCTAGACCTCAAATCACCAAATAGAATATGAATACTCAAAACAACCAGTCGGGTCGTTACAAGATTATACTCTTTAGCAAGGTACAAGGAGAAGTGCTTCAGCCAGTGCACCAAGATACTCCTTTATTTTGTAGATTCGTCTGACACAAAATCCAACGAGGGAACCTTAGATGAAATGGTTTTTTTGCAGAGGGATACTCTTTTCTTGTGATAGTCTTTGAACCAACATCTGAGTGCTCTCTTTCATATTTAGTTGGACTATTTGGAAACATTGGCTTCTATAACATTCTGCATCTTCCTAATTGGTCACCTTACTTCGTGTTCTTTTCCTTTTAGAAGGGAATTAAGGAAGAGTTGATTGCTTAGCAAAAGATGACAATGGTGAGGGTGTTAGGAGATATTATACTTTCACAACCAAAAGGTATTGGCTCGGATGCAAGTATCCCACTCAAAAGTGAGTTAGGAAATTCGCCTCTTTTATGGCTTACATCCTAAGACATACTTACTAATAACTGTATCCTACTTCATATGACACTACTATTATTTGAATGATCAAATAATTCTTCCCTTTTTTGGTGAATTTTCCAAACATCTTAAGGAATTCTGATTATAAGAAATTTAAACCTAAATACATAATTTTTCGCTGAAAAGGAGGAGTTGATACACAATTTAATACTACTAAAATTGAATAGTTATTTGTTTTCCCTAGCGATGGATTCTTTGACGCGTCACATTCAAGGGGAGGTGCCTTGGTGCTTGTTATTTGTGGATGACATAGTATTGATTGATGATATGCGAGGTGGCGTTAACGAGAGGCTGGAGGTTTGGAAACATACTTTAGAGTCGAAGGGTTTCAAGTTAAGAAGGAACAAAACAGAATACTTGGAGTGCAAGTTCAGTGGTGTTACCAAGGAGGCGGACGAGATGTGAGACTCAATACACAAGTCATTCCCAAGAGAGAGAGAGTTTCAAATATCTGGGATCCATAATTCAGAAGGATGGGGAGATAGATGAGGATGTTACTCACCGTATCGGAGCAGAACGGGTGAAGTGGAGGCTCGCTTCCAGTGTCTTGTATGATAAGAATGTGCCATTGAAACTTAAGGGTAAGTTCTACAAGGTAGTGGTCAGACTGACTATGTTGTATGGGGCAGAGTGTTGGCCAGTCAAGAAGTCTCATGTCCAGCAAATGAAAGTAGAGGAAATGAGGATGTTGAGATGGATGTGTGGGCATACTAGATTGGATAGAATTAGGAATAAAGTTATTCGGGACAAGGTGGGAGTGGCCTCTGTGGAGGCTAATATGCGTGAGGCAAGGTTGAGATGGTTTGGGCATGTTAAGAGGAGAAGCACAGGTGCACCAGTCAGGAGATGCGAGAGGTAGGCCGTGGGAGGTGAGAGGAGGGCAAAGGTAGACCTAATAAGTCTTGGGGTGAAGTGATCACGCGGGACATGGCGCATCTTGAGATGACCGAGGACATGACCCTAGATAGAAGGGTGTGGAGGTGTAAGATTAGGGTGGAAGGTTAGTAGGTAGTCGTGCGTTTCTCTTTGTCTTCCCTAGTTCGTTGGTATTAATGCTAGTATGGTTCCCTCTTTTCCTTAGTTTGCTATAGTTGCGTGTCATGTTCTGTTACTACTTACCTTCGATTATTCCGTAGTTGCTAGCAGTACTTCGCCATATTCTCGCATGCTGCCTCGGACCCTTTGCCTGAATAGACTATCTTGCTATAGCTTGTTATTGGTACCTCTTTCATATTCTTTATTGTTATCTCTGATTTAGTTTTCTAACGATTTGTCTGGCTATCTCTTGTTATCAGGGCTCCCTTCACTTTCTCTAGCCGAGGGTCATTTCGGAAACAGGCTCTCTACCATTCCAGGGTAGGGGTAAGGCTGCGTACATCCTACCCTCCCCAAACCCCACATGGTGGGATTATACTGGGTAGTTATTGTTGTTGTTGTTGTTGTAAAATTGAATAGTTAACTCTCATTTAATCATTAGATGGCAAGAGTACTACAGTTTTCGTAACTGAAATAGATGCTTTAACCCTCAGTATCGTCCTTTTTGTGCATTTTTAAGATACGCAGCTTGTAAGAGCAGAAACAATTCTACATGACTTAAAGAGGAAGGGAGAAGAATACTTTATGGGCATGGCTCGTAACTCTGATTTTTACAACATAAAAAATCATGCGGAGAAATAAATAAGCTATCAAGAAAAGAAAGATTTACTCCTCTCAGAAAGCTAGAAAGGAACAACTTCTTGTGATGAAGCCTACTGATTCTTTTTCTGCTTCAAAGTGAAAGAAGTGGATTTTCTAGTAGGTTCTCTATCTTGACTCGAAGTTCTAATAATAAAGAGAAGTGTCTCAACAAGCATGCCACCAACCAATCCAAAAATGCCTCCGGCGGCACTCTGAAGAAAGAGTAAGAGAGATAGCAATTAAACTTCAATAGGTGGGTACAAGACCAGAGTAAAAGACAAAAACAGAATGAAGAGTTTGGTTGCTCCCACATATAGATCCTGTATCAAATGAAGTCATGACTAATTCAACACGAAAACTTACCATTGATGGACTGTGACTAAATAATGCCCTGAATGCATAATATCCCACCAGATAGCCAGTAAACATCATTAGAGCGACATGTAAACCTGCGCCAACGGACCAGAACTACTGAGAAAGTGAGAATTAAACTGCAAATCAACACCTTGTTAATTCTAAATAATCTACCTAACATGCTAACAGAGAACATAACCTGAAAGAGCGGAAAAGCAACGAAAATGAAATACTCTTAAGTTGGTAGAGAACACAGACTACAAGCTCATGTACACAAGCTACAAGTTAGCAGTACCTAGTTCACTATGGACTCTCTCAGAATCACATGGTCAAATCAGGATGCAGCAACTGTATCAAATCACAATTGACATTAGCAAATCAAGTGATATGATACACTTCATAAGAAGGCAGCTTAAGGGATTTGATTTTAATGTTAAATAACTTGAGAAATAACATTCAGTACTAGAACTTCTCCCAAGAATTGTATAGTTTAAATAACTGATGAAATAACAGTCAGTAACTTCTCCCAAGAATTGCCGTACTACTCAATAAAGAAGCAAGATGAGGAAACAGAATAAGCACTGGCTTTCACAACAAAACACACATGCACACACACAGATTAACACAAGCAAGAGGCCAAGTTCTAAAAAGGACACATCACATTTCTTAGGAGGACTTTTTCTCCAAAGCCTCTTTTCTATCTAACATTCAGCTGAAAAAACAATAGGTCAAGTCCGTAAGTACTACATTCGTTAAGGAGGAATGTGAAACCAACAATTGCAGAATGCAGAACGAGCAGAACTGAAGCTTCAGAAGAAAGCATAATGACAGGGAGATAAACAGGACGACAGATTTTCAAACCTTGTCCAGTAATGATGAAAGGAATATTGGAAGATGCATAGCTTACTAAAAGTTTTTGACTGTTGGTGAAGAAAGGCATAACACTTGGCCATGGAGGAACATATGGAGAACAAAAGCACCGTTGGAAGTAGTATGCTTTCTGTGGTGGTTGCAAATTAAGCATGTTTTACACAGGAAAACCTCTTGAAAAAAGGTACTCCATTTATGTGCCAGATGTACCTATGAGGAATGAAGCCTGAAAGTATACACCACCTGATTTTACATTGCTCTGTGGCTTTACGATATATGTTTTTGAGTTTGTTGGACATTCATTGGACAATGCCAAGATGCTATTGTTGCTCGGACTCTTTAAAATATCATTGAGTATGTGTTTGATCCTCCAAAAGTAATATATATTCAAAGGGTCTGACACGGGTGTGGCAACAGTTTTGAAGAGTCCGAGCAACATAGTCAAGATGTACTATTGACTTGTCAAGAAGCTGGTACAGAAAAGGCATGTTGAAAGAGCAAAAGAGAGTATGGTGTACCATATCAACAATCTGGTGGACCATTTGGAAAGAAAGGAATGCTAGATGTTTTGAAAATAAAGCCAGCTCCAACAACTGTATATTTTTGTCTTTCTTTTTGGTGGAATGAAGAATTTGTCACTGAAGTAAAACCCTTGTTAGATACATTAGAATCCCCGCTGTATTGGATAGATAAAGATATGGAGACTGGATTATCTTTATAAGTATTGAAGCACATTTCGTGTTACATTTATAAAACTTAGCTTTTCCCAGAAAAATGTGAAATCATTGTTAAAAATTGAGAACCGAAGCAGTTATGCTAGAATGTGCCTACTTTATTCTATTTGTACAGGTTAAATGTGAAAATATTTTACATCGAATGATCCCAAAAATTGTTCCATAATTAGGAATCCCAATATTCTGAGGGAAGTTTTTTATTTTAAAATTTTTTACATCATAAGCCCCAATGTAGTCACTCAATTAAATGAGAATTTTCTCTATCATTCCCTCTTTTCACATGGTAACAAAGATTCAGTCTTTTCAAATTTCTCCACACTCACTCACGTTCAGCTAGAGAGCTCCAGTCAGTACTGGTACATTGTCTCATGAGTCACATGTACTACTAATTGTTCTCTAGTGCTGATATTATCGGTCTACAATACCTACCTCACAAGTCAAAAATTCATTTTGTTTATGACTGATGTCATGTAAAGATGATTTTGTCAAGTATTTTGCCCCGTCATGTCAGTGGTCTACTTTTGTCGCAGTACCATGTCATCAGTCACACAATTAATGTCAAGTTTTCAGCACCGTCAACTTTCAGCGAGCATTGTTCACTCAAGCTAGCAGCATGCTTGTCTTTGTAAACGATCAAGTCAAGTTGGCATTGTGCATGTCCTCATTCTCAATTACACTAATCGATTCATAGTAGCACCGCCGTCATTCAGATCTACTTGATTATGGTACCAACTCAATTTTATTTTTGGCAAAACGGCATGCTGGCCACTTAAACTTGCACTAGATTGCCAACTCGGTAAACGAACTTATAAGTTTCCCAATTTAGCACCTTTACTTTACAAAGTGAGGAGTAATAAACACCACTGCCCGTTGACTAAGCATACATGGAAGAAACATTGCTGACATCCAAATTGCGTGCAACTCACACTAAAATAGCGCGTGAATATAGTAGTTTTGATAGAAAAATAGTAATATACAAAAATATTTGAATAATAACAAAATATAAAATAAAAAAAATTAAGATCCCAATAGATTCTCCCATCTCCTTCGTTCCCACCCCCTCCATCTACATCGTCCCCACACCACCCCGCTTTGCCTCATTCTTTCCGTTTCTTACCACATCGCTCACCCCAACCTTTCCTCCCCACCCCCCTCTTCATTCTTCTCGTTTTATACTTTAGCTAAAAAAAAATTAGAGCTTTGTTTTTTTTTAGTATAAAGATCTAGAGAGAAGAAGGTAACCCATAACTCGGCCAGAAGGACATCACATTGATTCTCCGATCTGGTCATCACTCTGATGGCGATGGCTGATTTTGTTATGAAGTTCTGGCGAAAAAAGGCTCTCATCTTCACATTTTAAGTGTTTGGAGTATGATTTTTGTCAATGAAGGGGGTGACGGTAGTTTATGGCCGAGGTCACTATTAGAAGCTTTCTGATATGGTCAATGCTCTCTTTTCCTTTTCTGTTTTTTTTATTAAAAACAAATTAGTCGCACAGTGAAATGGAATTTCTTATCTTTTTGTTGGTTTATGATTCTTGCTGGTCTCAGTTGTGGTGGAAGAGAAGAGAAAAAATATGTTAAAAATTTGATTGAAATTAAAAATTGGGACCTACAAATTACACATATCAAATTATAAAAGGCTAAATGTATGGCATGTCATTTGTGTTACGGCGATTGAAGAACACGCTCAGACGGATGTGTCTATTAGTCTTTATCAGTAAAGTAGAGGTGCTAAATGGGAAACGCATAAGTTAGTTTACCGGATTGAAAATTCGGTGCAAGTTTAAGTGGCCAGGAGGTCGTTTTGCCTTTATTTTTGTCACATTTCGGCAACGACATTATTGAGATAATTGCTTCTTTAGCAACAATTTTTTTTCAGATAATCAACTCAGCATTCCAGTTTCACTTCACAAAATTAAGTTGCTTCACCACCATAAAATTGAAGTCTGCTTTGCAAGTCGAGAGAACTAATGCAACTATATGTTGGAATGTCTCCAAATTTTATTATGTATGTCATAATTGTACAAAATATCGGAGAGAATATTCTTAATGAATTTTTCACAATTACTATCTCCGATAACTAGGAAGATAATCCAATTTCATGTATCATTTTTACAGGAAGCCCTCGCATTCATCAATCAATTCAATAGTAGTTATCTCTCTTCTTTTCTTTTGTTTTCTCTTTCACAAACATAAACTTCAACAACAGAAAAGAAAAACATTCATAAGTTACCATACTCTATGCAACAAGCATGGGTGCCAGGCATTGACTAAAACAAAACTAGGAAAATACTTGCCATACAAAGAAGAGAAGAAGTTCCTTTTAACTTTGAAATCAAGAGTTAGCAACTCATTTAAAAATCAACAACAACAACAACATACCCAGTATTATCCCATACCTTGGGTCTGGAGAGGGTAGTGTGTACGCAGACATTACCCCTACGTTGTGAGGATAGAGAAGTTGTTTCCAATAGACCCTCGTCTCAACTCATTTAAAAAAAAAAAAAAAGATCAATTCATTTACAAATTCTTGGTACTTGATGCATCCTCTTCATGTTGAAACTACGAATTTCATCCCCAGTTTCAAGATTTTCCGTTTCGTACTCCCTCTCCATCCAACATCTCTAGTGCCAATTTAACACCATTGGATCCATTTATCCTTCCTCCAACCTCAGGTGGTTATAATGGGCACTGGGATACTACAAACTAATCATCACTATGCGCAGTCCCATGTTATCAGAGAAGCCTACTCCAATATTGGTTTTACAGCAAGGAACTTGAAATGCTAAATTCAAAAACACCCGTCAATTAGGCCTATTTCCCATAAAAAGAACATAAGCCAGTCAGTGATGCCCACTTCGCATATCTCAGCACCAATCTGAACTGAAGCGCTGCCTAAGGGACCCAAACACTCTGGCCTGTTTTTCATATAGTTTCTGGCCTGTTTGACAGCACTGATTGGGAGTCGACTCCTGTCTCCTGGGTCTGAAATAGAAGGTTGTACCAAAAAATCCTTCCTTTCTGGTCCACTCAAGGGGTGTTTCACCACGTGTGTGTAGACATTAGTGAGCCTTAAACCAACTTCATCTCATAAAATGATGAATTGTATCAGCAATAACACCTTTTCAATCGAAATCCAACTAACCCATGCTAATGCTCTTGAGCCATCATCTTATGCTAGCAATACAAACATCAGCAACGGGAAATAGGTGACAAATTTTTTTATATCCCCACTAAAACTACGCCAACAGTCCAACTTCCCCTTTAACTGCCGTAATTTCTATCTTTCAAATAATCAAAATTATGTTCACTTTCCTAGAAAACAGATTCCCTAACTATCCATTCCTTATTTATTTATTTATAGGGTACTCAAAAGCACACCAAACTTTGAGAATATCTTATCATTAGAAAAAGGATATCATTCGATTAAGAAATAGAATGCTAACAGATTTCTTATGGGTCAATAGATCATTAAAAAAAGAACTTACCAAAGCCCATTTGATCTTTGTAAGAAGAAAAGGGTTCATCGACAACTTTCTTAGGAGTAATATCTTTCACCCATTTGATTACTTTCCTTATTCTTTCACCTATTTGAACACTATTTAAACCCTTCTCCCCTTTCCCCTTGAGACAGACTTAAACTCTTAATACTTCCACTAAAAAATTAGCTTTCTTACTCTGATTCTGTGCTCGTTTGTTTCTGGTCTTGGCCGGCTGAAAGCCAAGGCCACGTGATTCTGGACTTAAATGTTATGGTATATTTACTTTCTTTCCTACCTAACTGGTAAGTCATTACCTCTTTCCCATTTTATTTTTCATGTCTCCACAACAATGTTATTTGAACAACATGTTTTGAACCTTACTTTTTAGCATGATTCTGCCTTTTATGCTTCTATGACTCTCTTCTAATCCTATAGTTAATACTGTTAGTTTAAGATTAGTTGTTTTTCCTCTTAAAGACTAGATTAATGTTTAACTTGTCCAAGCACACAGTTTTCTAATCCTGCACCTGCTCTGAATTAAGCATCATTATGATACCATTAACATGGAATTAGTTCATCAATCCTAACTTTACAGATTTGTATTGTTACTTAATGCGTCCTGCTAACTTGTTCAACCTAACAGTTTGCCTTAAACCTTCTTCTAAAATGCTTCCGTGATTAAACAAAGTTGTTCTGAAATGTCAGCATAAATACTTAGTGTAATTAGGTCTCTTCTGAATTAACATGTTTGAAACTATGTACTTTGCAAACCTTGCTTGTTTTCTAAATACAATTCTGTGTTCTAAACTTTATTTCTTCTGAAATCAAACTGTTTTAAACCTATCTCTACCTCCTCTTATATGATGTTACTCTTTTTTAAAAACTTCCATTCTTAGTCCCTTAGGTTCTATCCTCAAGCATCCCGGTGTGAGCACTGCTCAGGGTCCACATGAGACTCCTGTGAACTCTGACACACTAGAAACTGGTTCCCAATCTCTTGTGAATCATCTTCTGAATATGTGGTTCTGGTGTGAGCATTGCCTTGGGTCCCTGAGGCCCTTGGGAACTTTGACACATCAGTAACTTGGTTCTATATGTGCTATGGGTGAGTCTCTCACCATTGACTACGTTGTACCTATGAAATGAGCTTCAAAGGTGATTGGTTTGAAGGCCTGATTTTCGGGTTTATTTGGGCCTAATGAAGGCTCCCTATAATGTATCTTATTACTATTATGTAATTTATTAATTACTCTGGTTTGTAATAAGTTTGTAATGAACAGATTCTGGGGTATATAGTAAAATTGGGAAGGGTCTTTATTTGCTTTGGGCAATTCGAGTAGAAATCCTGCCAATAAGGTTTCATTTGTTCTGTTAATCTTGTTTTTACATCATCTTTGTTTAAATCGTATGAGTGTTGTACATTGTTTGCATATTAAAAACCCTGCCTATGGGATTAAAATTGCATATTAAAAATCTTGCCTATATGATTAAAATTGCATATTAGAAATCCTACATATAGGATGCATTAACTTGTTCAATAAATATGCATTAGAAATCCTGCCTATAGGACCTCAATGTTTGATTTAATTGCTTTTCTGGCCATGTGTACAATTTCTGCCTGTATTGCTGCTCAATAGATACCATGCTTGTAGGGTTAAATCATTTCAATAATAAATACCATGCTATAGGACTAAAGCTAATTTCAAACCTAGAAATCATGCCTATAGGATCAAAATCAATTCAGTAATTAGAAAGCAAGTCTAGAGGATTAAAAAGGGAAATAAAACATGTCTCTAGGAAGTTACAATTAGTGCTACACCTATAAATCATGTCTATAGGTCTATAACCATCAAACTCGTAGATATCATGCCTATAGGACTCTATCAATTGGTTCTGAACACAATCGTCCTTGTCATTCACTTAGACAATATGCATGTAGGACTTGATCATAATTCTGGATTCGACACTGTGATTCATTACATCCTGAAATGCCCAGATATTATACTGAATAAAATCAGTAGGCAAACAATAGGTCTTAACACTCGCCTTAATGAAACCGCTTCTATAAATCACCGCTTGCTTATTTCTCACACAGATATCCTGCCTATAGGACTTTAAATTAAGCATGTCAATCAATTGCGTGCCTTTGTTGTTTATGTGTGGAGGTCAATATGAGCCCATATTTGTTTTAATCTAAAAGTCCTAATTGTTTTTTCTTGTCGCCTAGACTCTTACATTTTTTAGCAACATAGGCTGGGTCTAGAACTATCCCAAATAGAGGTCCTAATACCTCCAGGGCCATAGGTAAAGGATGGGTAGTGCACGCATAGGAAACGAACTAGAATCAACTAGAACGCTTAAGTAACAACTTAAAGATAGTAATCAGGTACTAGGAGATGATAGTCCGTGCGCTAAATACTATGAGTAACACCCCGACTTGAGGGAGTTACAAAGTATTGCACGGAGTGATCCTATATGCTAAAAAACTTAGGACCCACATCCCTATTAATTAGTTTTCTTTACTTTTCCTTAGACTAATTCGCTTAATTTAAGTTCATCCGGGACCCACCGTTGTAGACCTTGAAGGATGCATAACACCTTTCCCTCAAGGTAATTTTAGCCCTTACTCGATCTCTGATGATGTAAACTGGTAATAAGAGTTATCTGCTTCCCTAACTCACCTTAATCCGTTAGGTGCTCTCAATTCAAATTCCCTACCCTCTCAAAAGGAGTTGTCCCAAAAATGTCCAAACCCGATTTCGCGAGAAAAAGGAGGCGCGACAACATGGCGACTTTGCTGGGGATATTTTTCGGCTCTTACCATAATGAACTTGTTTTGTGAATTAGTCTTTAAACATGTCCTTATTTTTCCGTTAATACTTGCACACCTCTTCCCTTTCCCACTTTATGTGAATTTATTTTCTTATCTTCATTCATTTACGGTTTCTCTTCCCTGTTTTATTACTTTTTACTATGGAAATATACTTGTCTCTTTGTCTTCTTTCTTAAATCCTTTAAAATTATTAAATACCGCATTTTATCACTATTCATCGTGCAAATACTTGACAACATGTCATTTTCTTTTGCATAAATACATGCTCAACATCATATTCCACTCGTGCGTAATTAATACCATAGCAACACTTGATGAGTGTCTGCACTCTTCCTATATCACCCTTTTTGAATTTGGAAAGGCTTATTTGCGGTAAAACTAGTCGATCAGCGGTGCAATCGACGACTCCATGCCTTTCCCCCTCAAGTTGTCTGCTTGAGGGTACCATTCTAGACCTCTATGAAAACCTTACTCTGATAATAACTTTACATGCATCATGGTCAAACCTATCCTGGGTTAACATGTTATCCGCATAATAACCCTTTAAGGAAATCCTTTGTCAAAAGTCCACCGGGGTTTCCATAATCCCAACGGATGCAACCACGATCTGTGCATTATTTGGAGAAATAAATGTCGATATGCTAATCGTTAATGTATAAATAGTCGAATCCAGAGGGGGAAAGGGTCTAATCTTGTTTATTTTGCAGAAAATGAGGCACGAAGTCCCCAGGTTCGGCATGGTCCGAAGCAGACCACCGTTTTTGCTAGATTTGTGGGAAGACCTTCCGTCAAGCGACAAAAATCATGTGAAAAGGGTCCTCGAAAACTTACCTTCCTTATTAGACATACAACCAAACAACATGTTGATTGAGGCTACTACTATGTTCTGGGACGGAGAAAGGGTTGTATTCCGTTTTGGCAAAATAGAAATGACTCCTCTTTTGGAGGAAATATGAGGATTCGCTGGACTACCTTGGGACAATCCTGGTTTATTGGTACCGAAAAATCGCACCCCCAGGGGGTTTCTGAAAATGATGGGATTAAGAAAGAATGACGACTTGGTATGTTTGAAAAAGCCTTACATACCTTTTGACTTCCTTTATGAGCGATATGAACACAACAAATCTTACCGTATCTTTCATGACGAGTTCGCCATTACCTCCCTGGGTTGGATTCATCATAGGGTTTCCGTATTCATCGTCTGCTTTTTGGGTATGATAATGTTTCCAAGCAAAAGGGACATGATTCACACCAGACTGGCCATGGTGACCAAAGCTTTGATGGAGGAAATCGAAGGACAAACATACACTATCGTTCCTATGATTATAGCAAAAATATATCAGGCTTTAGATCATTGCCAGAAAAGGTTCAAACATTTCGAGGGTTGTAACTTGCTGCTGCAGATTTGGTTGCTAGAACATCTCCAAAGAGGCCAGTACCGCCAAGAGTTTCCGCGAAGACTGTGGAATGATCACATAACTTTCCATCACCCCAAAAGAATGACCTTTATCCCAGACAAGTTTGCTCAACCAGAGAATGCCACAGAATGGGTACAATTTTTGGCATTTGGAGCCAAGGACTATTGAGGTAGTTGCACGACGATTCACGAACCTTGATTTCCCTTCCTCAGTTTATTTATACTTTTGAGTTTATTTCTATAGACATTGTTTTGGGATATGTCCCAATTATTATATGCTCATGTACTTAGTGACGCCCCAATTATTGGGACAGTTATATCATATTTTTTATCAATTCTGTTTTCAATAGGCTTTTATTTAAATGTTAAACCTTTTCGTTGTTAGATTCAAAAGATGTTTTTACTGTAATGGAGAGAAATGTTGGATTTAGGCTTTCCTAGTTCCAAGATAGGCACCATCATGATAGGGTAGGTTTTGGGTCGTGTCAAGTTGGTATCAGAGCCTAGGTTACATAGGACTCATGAGTCATGAGCGGGTTTAGTAGAGTCTTGCGGATCAGTACGGAGACGTCCATACTTATATTCGAGAGGCTGTAGAACCTTTGGGAAAATTCCACATTCTTGAATTCTTGTCATGCGAATCTGTTGATTCTGGTAATTAAACTTCTGTTGTTTCATTCTCTCACAGATGGTGAGGACTCACACTACCGGGCAGGAGGACCAGCCACCAGTACCACCAGCCAGGGGAGCAAGAGGCCAAGGCCGCGGTAGAGATGCTCCAGCTGGACTAGCTCAGGAGGCCCTAGCTCAGATTCTGACAGTGTTTACCGGCCTTTATCATACAGTCTCTAAGATGGCCAAAACCACTACTCAAGACGGGGGAGGCACTCAGACTCCCGCCGCTCGCACACCCGAGCAGGTTGTTCAGGGACTCCAGACACTAGGGGCACCACCAGCCCAGCCGGTTGCAACTGCTCAGGACTATGTGGTTCCTGTTATGCCTAAGGATGAGCAACGTCGATTGGAGAGGTATGGGAGACTCCAGCCTCCATCTTTCAGTGGTGCAAAGGGTGAGGATGCACAGGGTTTCTATCACGCCCCAACCTGGGGAGGCGTGGCTGGCACCTGGTGTCTCACTAGCCCGAGCGAACAACTATGTAACTCTTTTTTTTTAAACTATCATGGGCCAAAATGGCCACAACTTGTAATGTACAACTATAAGTGGGCAAGCGTTGTATCAATGAACCATCGTTCTTCAAACATGAATACATTTGGCCCATCAAGGCCTCTGACATATTGTACAAAATGAACCTTTGTCTACAAAGCCTCTAAGATTATGAGACATCAAATGGGACAGGGTACCAGCCTACCCATAGTTTGTAGCAAAACTCTGACACGATGACTCATAGACTTGGTTGCACTCCGAATGAGGTGGAATCTTACCGATCCTTCGCCGAATTCCATTCTCATCTACTATGAGGGCTCGTCAAACTGTTCATCTATACCTGCAGGCATGAATGCAGCGTCCCCAACAAAAGGACGTAAGTACGAATAATGTACTAAGTATGTAAGGAAGAACTGAAACATAGCAATAAGTCAACATTTATTAAAGACGTATAAAAATCAACTTGAATCTCTGAAGTGCCACCGCATATGGATACTTATTATACTTATATATGTAATGCTTCTCTTTGAGACGATTATCCATATCGTATGATGCATGACTGCCCAACTGATCAGTGGTAACTGCCCGACCGGCCATCGCACGGTGGTAAATGTATGACTGCCCAACCGGTGGTAAATAATGATACCTAACTACCCAACCGGTGGTAACTGCCTGACCCGCCGTATCCCAGTAGTAAATACATGTCTGCCCAACCGGTCGTAGCACGATGGTAAATGAATATGCATGACTACCCAACTGGCTATAGCTCGATGGTAAATGCATGACAGCCCGACCGGTCGTAGCTCGGTGGTAAATGCATATGCATGAAGATGCATGTATTACTATATTATGAACATTAACATCTTTATCAAAAATCTCAATAGAGAATTAGGAACATACTTAGACATGCTTGAATTTCGTTTTACAAGAATGAATAACATAGACATCCTTAACTGATAGAGTATAACCACTTATGGAATAACATTACGTTTACGTATCATCACTTGGATCATGCCAAAAGAAGAAAAGATTAGCTTTACCATACCTGAGCCGATTCTCTTGACAATCCCTCTAACACATGTCTTTTGCGAAAAGCACATAATGGCAGATCAAAGTAGGGAAAAATCCGTATAATATTCTTGAGAAAGATTGCACCGTACTCTCTTAAAATAGCAAATATCACACGTTGAAGTCTCAAAAGAATGTATTAAGTTTGATTGTTACTTTGCAAATCTAGTATCCCACTTTATGACTTATGAACAAAGTTGTTAATTAGAAAGGGAATGTTGTTTACTACAAGAAAAGAGATCAACAGGTCGTACATCTCTTTTGCTTTTTTGAAAACATTTCTCAATCAAATAAGATAAAGGTAACTTTAAATGTTGCCACCTTGCAACATGATTTAATAGTCACTTAGTGGATCACATGTTACTGCCACACTGAAGTTCTTATCCAAATCAATTAAATAATTAGTTAATCTCCCACTAAAATTAATAATTACTCAATTATTCACATAATTAAGAATTATCTCAAATTACATATCATACTACTTATTTTTAACACATTTTATACATTTTTCTATCATGATCATGTGGTATATTACTAGTCCATAAATACAGGGTATTACAACTTGAACCGTATTTTATCTCCAAATGTCAAACTTCGACCATCCTCATTTTCTTCAACTCGTTTACCCTCTCACCTTCACGACTTTACTTATCACTTGTTATAAATATCATAAGCACTAATACCCTCAAAGATAGTCTTGTCCTCATCCTAAAGTACTACTATTATAATATTAAAATAATAAATCATGGTACCATATAAAATTAATACATACACTATTATTTCACTAAAACATCCATGTAAAAATACATATATTTTCTCAACTTTTAATATTTCTAATCTCGTATAAAGAGTACAAATTGTCGTATGCTTAGTTCTAAAATGGTAAAAACATAACCTTCTTTTGTAAGAAAATAACTTCTAATTTTTTACAATAAAGAAAATATTATTTATAAGCTTTCTCATATTAAGTGTATAATTTTCCATATCCGAAAATAATAATAATGGTAACTATCCAAAATTATACTTATAAAATTTTTACTAAAATACTCCACTTAAAAGAGGATACCGCACTAACATAATATCTAACGGTATCAAGGTTGTAAACTTACATGGTCTCATAATAATAATGTCTTAAACCCTATATAACCTCCTAATAGACATAATCCCTTCGAACACATGTGGGTTTACTACGGAACATCCTAATGCTAAGGTACGAGATGTGATAGTTTCTTGGATAGGTGTCAGAGACTACTCCGTACATCAGGCATTCTAGAGACTAGTGGGGTATCATTCACTACTTTCCAGTTCTCTGGGTTTTCATTTAGTTGGTGGGAGTCTTACGAGAGGCGTAGGCCGGTCAGTGCAGCGCCCCTGACTTGGCAGCAGTTCTCCGTTATCTTTCTGGAGAAGTTCATGCCTCAGTCCTGTAGAGAGGAGCTGCGCAGGAAATTTGAG
This sequence comes from Nicotiana undulata, assembly GCA_005239495.1. Classification (NCBI taxonomy): domain Eukaryota; kingdom Viridiplantae; phylum Streptophyta; class Magnoliopsida; order Solanales; family Solanaceae; genus Nicotiana; species Nicotiana undulata. The sequence goes on from ML293284.1 coordinate 32,779, forward strand.
CAGCTTCATTAGGGTAATATATTTGTGATGCAGTATGAGATGCAATTCTCAGAGTTGGACCATCATGCTATCTCGTTGGTTCCCACAGACAGGGGGAGGATCGAGAGGTTTATCGATGGCCTCACTTTTCAGCTGCGACTGCTTATGAGCAGAGAGAGAGTATCTGGTGCTACTTTTGATGAGGTTGTAAACATTGCTCGACAGAATGAGATGGTTCCAGTCAGGAGCTAGTCAAGAGGGAGGCCAAAAGGCCTCGTGGACAGGCTGGATTTAGTGGTGCTCCTTCTGGGGTCACTTCCAGCACGGTAGATGCCGTCCTTTTAAGCATGCTCGGACGGCCCGCCCAGTGCACCAGGGTGCATCATCCGGTCATGGGTCCCATGGTTATCAGCAGGGCCAGACATCATTCGGTGCACTAATATCTCAGAGTTCATCTCATGCACCATTAGCTCAGGGTTCATCAGTGTTAGGACCTTCTAGCAGTTATTCCAGTGCTCGGGGTTTCCTTTAGCCCCTAGTGGCCTGTAGAGGTTGATTCAAGTGTGGGGATTTGGGTCATATCAAGATGTATTATCCCCGCCTAACGGGAGGTTCATCTCAGTAGAGGAGTCAGCCTTCAACTTCAGCACCAGTTCCTCCACCACCCGCCCAGCCAGCTAGGGGTTGATTCTAGTCAGCTAGGGGTCGCCTGAGAGGTGGAGGCCAGTCAGGGGGCAGCCAGGCACGTTTCTATGCACCCCCAGTCAGACCAGATGCCATTGCTTTAGATATTGTGATTACAGGCATTATTTTAGTTTTCCACCGAGATGCCTCGGTATTATTTGACCCTAGTTCCATATATTCATATGTTTCCTCGTATTTTTCTCATTTCTAGATATGCCCCGCGAGTCTTTAGTCTCATCTGTTCATGTATCTACTCCTGTGGGCGATACTATAGTTGTGGACTACATATATCGGTCATATGTGGTCACTATTGGGGGTCTGGAGACCCGAGTAGGGCTTTTGTTGCTCAATATGGTTGATTTTGATGTGATATTGGGTATAGATTGGTTGTCTCCATCTCATGTTGTTCTAGATTGTCACGCTAAGACCGTGACATTAGTGATGCCGAGGTTGCCAAGGGTTGAGTGGAGCGGTTCTATAGACTATGTACCTAGTATGGTGATTTCATATTTGAAGGCCCAATGTATGGTTGAGAAGGGTTGTCTATCCTATTTTGCTTTTGTGAGGGATGTTAGTGCAGAGACTACTGCCATTTAATCTGTTCTGGTGGTACGTGATTTTCAAGATGTGTTTCCTGCAGACTTGTCGGGCATGCCACCTGATAGGGATATTGACTTTGGTATTGATTTGGTGCCGGGAAATCAGCACATGGCACTGGCGGAGTTGAAGGAGTTGAAGGAGCAGCTTTAGGAATTCCTTGATAAGGGGTTTATTTAGCCTAGTGTGTCACCTTGGAGTGCACTGATTATATTTGTGAAGAAGAAGGATGGTTCCATGAGAATTTGCATTGATTACAGGCAGTTGAACAAGGTCACAATAGAGAACACGTATCATTTGCCTCGTATTGATGATCTATTTGACCAGCTTCAGGGAGCGAGGGTGTTCTCCAACGGGAATCACCAGCTGAAGATTCAGGATACGGATATCCTTAAGACAGTTTTCAGGATCAGATATGGCCATTATGAGTTCTTAGTTATGTCGTTTGGGCTGACCAATGCCCTAACAATGTTCATGAATTTGATGAACAGTGTATTCCAGCTCTATTTGGACTCATTTGTTGTTGTATTCATTAATGATATCCTTGTGTACTCTCATAGCCAGGACGAGCATGCTGAACATTCCTGTTGCTGAGATTAAGGGAGGAGAAGCTTTATGCAAAGTTCTCAAAGAGTGAGTTTAGGCTCAGTTTAGTAGAATTCTTGGGGCACGTGGTGTCTTGTGAGGGTATTCAGGTGGATCCGAAAAAGATAGACGCGGTGCATAGTTGTCCTAGATCGTCCTCAGCCACGGAGATTAGAAGCTTTCTTGGTTTGGCGGGCTATTACCGTCGCTTTGTGGAGGGATTTTCATCTATTGCATTCTCCTTGATCAAATTTACCCAAAAGGTTTCTCCATTCAGGTGGTCGGATGAGTGTGAGGAGAGCTTTCAGAAGCTCAAGACTGCTTTGACCACTGCCCCAATGTTAGTTTTGCCATCAGCTTTAGGTTCTTACACCGTGTATTGTGATGCCTCGAGGATAGGTATTGGATGTGTTCTAATGCAAGAGGGTAGGGTGATTGCCTATGCCTCGCGCCAGTTGAAGACTCATGAGAAGAACTATCATGTCCATGATCTTGAGTTAGCAGCTATTATTCATGTCTTGAAGATCTGGCGACATTATTTGTACAGGGTTCATTGTGAGATCTATACTTATCACCGGAGTTTGAAGCATTTGTTCAAGCATATGGATCTTAATTTGCGTTAGCAGAGATGGTTAGAGCTTCATGAGGATTATGATATCACTATTTTTACCATCCCAGGAAGGCTAATGTGGTGGACGATGCCTTGAGTCACCGAGGCGAGAGTTTGGGGAGTTTAGTGTGTCTTCCAGCAGCAGAGAGACCCTTGGCATTGGTTGTTCAGGCCTTATCTAGTCAGTTAGTCAGATTGGATATTTCAAAGCCGAGTCGGGTATTGGCTTGTGTGGTCTCCATGTCTTCTCTTTATGACCATATCAGGGAGCGTCAGTATGATGACCCTCATATGCTCGTTCTTCGGGACAAGGTTCAGCGAGGTGATGCTAGATATGTGACTTGTTGTGATGATGGCATGTTGAGGATGCATGGTCGGATATGTGTGCCCAATTTGGATGGGCTTCGGGATTTGATTCTTGTGGAGGCCCACAGCTCGCGGTATTCCATCCATCCGGGTGTCGCGAAGATGTACCAGGATTTGAGAGAGCACTATTGGTGGAGGCGGATGAAGAAGGATATAGTTGGGTTTGTGGATCGGTGTCTCAACTGTCAGCAGGTTAAGTATGAACATCAGGGACCGGGTGTCTTGTTTTATAGGTAAGAGATCCAAGAGTGGAAGTAGGAGAGGATCACTATGGACTTCGTAGTTGGGATTCCACGGACTTTGAGGAAGTTTGATGCTATTTGGGTTATTGTGGACCGGCTGACCAAGTCCGCACACTTCATTCCAATTAACACTACTTACTCTTCAGAGTTGTTGGCTGGGATTTATATCCGAGAGATTGTTTGCCTACATGGTGTCCCAGTTTCCATCATCTCAAATAGGTCACTCAGTTTACAACGCAGTTTTGGAGGACTGTTGTCACGAACCGAAATCCTAACTCAGGTCGTGGTGGCGCCCAACTGCGGGGTTAGGCAAGCGAACATCAATTTCACTAAGTGTTCCCTTTTTCATTTGATTACATAGTTCAACACTTACCAATTTTAACCAAGTGTAACCATGATATCTAAAGATGATAACTCAGTGGTAGATATAATAGGCATAGAGAAGCGTGTGCCAGTACACCAACATGTATATATACAGCCAAAAATCCCAATACACCCACTATGTGTGCGCCAGGAACTAGTGTCACGAGTGTCACGGGCATACTAACAGGATAACCAAAAGACAGAATATACAATCCCACTGTCTGAATAAATAGACGGGAAACAAAAGTAAATGAAACTCCATGGTGCTGCTGGGGATCGCCAGAAGAAGCACCTCACCGTGAAGTCAGATCCGTTACGGTCAATATCTAGCCCCGGTCCGATAACCAGGTGCACCAGCCTCAGTATCCGTACAGTTAAGTACGGAAGTGCAGCATGAGTACATAAATAATATGTACCCAGTGAGTATCCCGTCTAATCTCGAAGAAGTAGTGACGAGAGGTCGACTTGACACTCACTAAGGTCCAATAATATAACATGCGACACGATATAATGAAATACAGTAGGCAGGTAGGGCAGTGAGCAGCAAATACATAACAAGTACTGAAATCCAAGTAGCTACTGAAATTAAACAACAATGTACACCTTCTATTTTTCCAAGTATCTGTCTAGTCAATATCTTTCAATCAGTTGTGGCGTACGGCCCGCTCCCATATATATATTACAAGTAATCTCCAAATCTACCGTGGCGTACGGCCCGATCCCATATATGTATAAATACTTCTCAAATCTGTCGTGGCGTACGACCCGATCCCATATATGTATAAATACCTCTCAAATACGTCGTGGCGTACAGTCCAATCCCATATATGTATAAATACCTCTCAAATCCGCTTTGGCATACGACCCGATCCCATATATGTATAAATACCTCTCAAATCCGTCGTGGCGTACAACCCGATCCCATATATGTATAAATACCTCTCAAAATCTGTCGTCGCGTACGACCCGATCCCATATATGTATAATTACCTTTCAAGTCAAATACCACAAAAATCTTAGAGAAAACACTACTACGCACAACAGATGTTCATAACATATAGTTCATTTCAAGGAAAATATAAGGCATGTTGTGAGACTAACTACCCGGACATAACAATGATAGCCATCACGTACGGACTCTCGTCACTTGGTGCGTACGTAGCCCAAACAAGTACACATAGAATTTAAATCACCTAGGAGAAAAATTCCCTCTTACAAGGTTAGAAAGGAGACTCACCTCGTGTCGATTCTACCTCTCGAACCAAGGATGCGCCCGAAACTCCGAACTCTACACCCGAGAACTCGCAACTAGTCAAATATGGTACGATGATATCAATTCAAGCTCAAGGAAGGAAAATTATCCTATTTACTCAATAATTTAACATTCTTGAAGAATTCCTAAATTTCGACCCCGGGTCCGCATGTTCCAGTTCTGAATATTTCCGAAAGAATCGCTCACCCATAGCCTAAGGATCGTTAATATATGATTTCTACTTGATTTCATAGCAATAAATGAGCAATTAACCAAAATCCCTCAAGAACCCTAAGTTACTACCCAACTCTTGATTTTTCAATGATTTAGTAGCTAATTAAATTAATAATTCATGTATTTAACTAGTTCTAGAGTAGGATTAACTTACCTCTTCAGCAGCTAGGTCATGGAACCCCCTCTCCCAAGCTTCCAAGCTCTCAAATGGAGGAAAAATGAGAAGAAAATGAAGATTCCCATATTTAAAAGAACACACTGCCTGGCCTAGAGTATTTTCGCACCTGCGGTCTCGCACCTGCGGAACTGGGAAAGAGGGGCTGGGGTCGCACCTGCGGAGGGATGACCGCAACAGCGGTCCCGCTCCTGCGGACTTATGTCCGCACCTGCGAGAAAGGGGGACCCCGGGGGTTTTCCGCACCTGTGAGGCTGGGACCGCAGGAGCGGTCCTGCACCTGCGACTAGGAAACCGCACCTGCGGTCACACCAGCAACAGATGCACCAGTAGTTGTTTTGGCTGGTTTTTGGCCTTGTGTGGTGTCTGGGAGGCACCTGGGCCCACCCGAGCCCCCGTCCAATTTACCAACAAGTCCCAAATAATAATACGGACTCGCTCGAGCCTTCGGAACACTCGAAACAACGCTAAAACTCAAAATCACACCCCAAAACCCCCAAATACATAACTTGAGAACTTCAAGTTCTTTATTTCTATAACGATGCGCCGGACCAAACTATACTACTCGAAATGACTTCAAATTTCGCAGGCAAGTCATAAATGACATAACGGAACTATTCCCGGTCTCGGAATTCCGTTCGGACCCTGATAACACAAAAATCACGTTCCAAACCAAATTTCAAACTTAAGGAAATCTGTATTCTATATTTGGCACCGAAATGCTCCCGGGTCATCGAAAACCCGTTCCGAACATACGCCCAAGTCCGAAATCATCATACGAAGCTACTGAAACTGTCAGAACTCAATTCCGAGGTCGTTTGCTAAAAATGTTGACCGAAGTCGAACTTGGCCAAAAGCCAACCTTAAGGAACCAAGTGTTCCTATAGCACTCTAAACACTTCCAAATCCCGAACCACCCGTCCCCGCAAGTCATAGATCACGAGAAGCCGCTATAGGAAGTTTTATTTAGGGGAACGGGGTTCTAATACGCAAAATGACCGGTCGGGTCATTACATTCTCCCCCCTTATACAAACGTTCGTCCTCGAACGGGTCTAGAATCGTACCTGAAGTGCTGAATAGCTGTGGATATCTGCTCCGCATGTCCTCCTCGGACTCCCAAGTCGCTTCCTCAGCTGGTTGGCCCCTCCACTGGACCCTTACCATAGAAATTCTCTTGGACCTCAACTGGCGGTCCTTCCTATCAATAATAGCAATTGGCTCCTCCTCGTAGCCCAACTTCTCATCCAACTGAATAGTGCTGAAATCGACCACGTGAGAAAATTCGGCATGATATCTTCGGAGCATGGATACATGAAAGACCGGATGAGCTCCTGATAAGGTGGGAGGTAAAGCAAGCTCATAAGCAACCTCTCCGACTCGCCTCAACACCTCGAAAGGACCTATAAACCTGGGCCTCAGCTTGCCCTTCTTCCCGAATCTCATAATGCCCTTCATCGGCGAAACCTTCAGCAGGACCTTATCTCCCTCCATAAATGCTACATCACGCGCCCTCTGATCCGCGTAACTCTTCTGTTTGGACTGAGCTGTGCGGAGCCTCTCCTGAATTATCTTCACCCTCTCCAAAGCATCTCTCACCAGATACGTGCCATATAACTTAGCCTCGCCCGACTCAAACCACCCGATAGGAGATCGACACCGTGGACCATACAAAGCATCAAATGGATCCATCTCGATGCTGGACTGATAACTATTATTGTACGCAAACTCCGCCCAAGGCAAAAACTGGTCCCCCTGACCTTCGAAGTCAATCACACCAGCCTTGAGCATATCCTCCAATATCTGAATTGTATACTCCGACTGGCCATCAGTCTGAGGGTGAAATGCTGAGATGAGATCTATCTGAGTGCCAAACTCACTGTGCAATGCTCTCCAGAAGTGCGAGGTGAACTGAGGACCTCGATCTGATATAATGGACACCGGCACACTGTGCAACCTGACGATCTCCTGAATGTAGATCTGGGCTAGCCTCTCAGAAGTGTAAGTAGTAGCCACAGGAATGAAATGTGCCGATTTGGTCAATCTGTCCACAATGACCCAAACCGCGTCAACCTTACGCAAAGTCTAAAGCAACCCAACCACGAAGTCCATAGTGATGCGCTCCCATTTCCACTCAGGAATGGGCATTTGCTGAAGTAGGCCCCCTGGCCTCTGATGCTCGTACTTAACCTGCTGGCAATTAAGACACCTAGCCACGTACTGCACAATGTCCTTCGTCATCCGCCTCCACCAGTAATGCTACTTCAAATCACGATACATCTTTGTCGCTCCTGGATGAACAGAATATCGAGAACTGTGCGCTTCTTCTAGAATCCTTTCCCTCAGGCCATCAACATCAGTAACACACAATCAGCCCTGGAGTCTCAGAACACCCTCCTCGCCTAAAGTAACCTCCTTGGCCTTGCCCTGGACCACTGTCTCCCGAAGCTCTGCTAGACACGGATCATCAAATTGCCGAGCCTTAATCTCCCCAATAATGAAGACTGAGCAACCACATGGGCTAGAACTCGACGAGGCTCCGAAAGATCTAATCTCACCAGGCGATTAGCCAAAGACTGAATGTCCAAGTTTAGAGGTATCTCATTTGCTGCAATGTAGGCCAAGCTACCCATACTCTCTGCCCTCTTGCTCAAAGCATCTTCTACCACATTTGCCTTGCCCGAATGATACAGAATGGTGATATCGTAGTCCTTCAATAACTCAAGCCATCTGCGCTGCCTCAAATTAAGATCCCTCTGCTTAAACAAGTGCTGCAAACTGCGGTGGTCGGTATAAACCTCACAAGACACGCCATACAAGTAGTGCCTCCAAATCTTTAAAGCATGAACAATCGCCGCCAACTCCAAGTCATGCACAAGATAATTCTTCTCATGAACCTTCAGCTGGCGTGAAGCATAAGCAATAACTCTCTCGTCCTGCATCAACACACATCCCAACCCGACGCGTGAAGCGTCGCAATACACAGTATACATCCCAGAACCGGAAGGCAATGTCAGAATTGGTGCTGAGGTCAATGCTGACTTGAGCTTATGAAAGCTCGCCTCACACTCGTCGAACCATCAAAATGGGGCATTCTTCTGAGTCAATATAGTTAATGGAGCTGCAATAGAAGAGAAACCCTCCACGAATCGACGATAATAGCCTGCTAGGCCTAGAAAGCTCCTGATCTCTGTAGCTGAAGTAGGACGCGGTCAACTCTGAACTTCCTCAATCTTCTGTGGATCAACCTTGATACCCTCTCCGGATACCACATGCCCCAGAAATGCCACAGACTCTAACCAGAACTCACACTTGGAGAACTTAGCATATAGCTTCTGTTCCCGCAAGGTCTGGAGCACAACTCTCAAATGCTGCTCATGCTCACCCAGGCTCCGCGAAAAAATCAAGATGTCATCAATGAAGACGATGATGAAGGAATCAATATACGACATGAATACCATATTCATCAAGTCCATGAATGTTGCTGGGGCATTAGTCAAACCAAAGGACATCACCAGGAACTCATAATGGCCATATCTGGTACGAAATGCAGTCTTCGGAACATCTGAAGCCCGAATGTTCAACTGATGATAACCCGATCTCAAATCAATCTTGGAAAACACACGAGCACCCTACAACTGGTCAAACAAATCATCAATTCGCGACAGAGGATACTTATTCTTAATAGTAACCTTATTCAACTGGCGGTAATCAATACACATCGGCATAGACCCATCCTTCTTCTTCACAAATAGAACTGGAGCACAGCACGACGATACACTTGGCCTGATGAACCCCTTAGCCAAAAACTCCTCAAGCTGCTCCTTCAACTCTTTCAACTCCTTAGGAGCCATACGGTACGGGGGAATAGAAATGGGCTGAGTATCTGGAGCCAAATCAATACAGAAATCAATGTCTCGATCTGGAGGCATGCCCATAAGATCTGAAGGAAACACATCTGCAAACTCTCAAACAACTGGCATCGAATCAATAGTCGGAGACTCGGGGGTGGTGTCTCGCACATAAGCAAGGTAAGCCAAACATCCCTTCTCGACCATATGCCGAGCCTTCATGAAAGAAACGACCCCGCTGGATGCACTAACTGAAGAACCCCTCCACTCCAGCCTCGGCGACTCTGGCATGGCTAAAGTAACTATCTTGGCATGGCAATCCAGTACGACATGATAAGGAGATAGCCAATCCATGCCTAGAATGACCTCGAAATCAACCATGTCGAGCAATAACAGGTCTTCTCTGGTCTCGAACCCGCAGAATGTGATCACACAAGACCGATAGACCCGGTATACCACCACAGAATCGCCCGCATGAGTGGACACATATAGAGGAGAACCCAAGTACTCACGTGGAACATCTAGAAAATGATCAAATAGGACTGAAACATACAAATAAGTGGACCCTAGATCAAATAACACTGAAGCCTCTCTACCACATACTGAGATAATACCTGTAATCACGGCGTCTAAGGCCACGTCATCTGATCTGGCCGGAATGGCATAAAACCTGGATGTACCACCCGAAGACTAAGCTCCCCCAGAATGAACAGGAGTTGGTTGACCCCCTCCTGACTGGCCTCCCTCTCTAGGATGAGCTCTGCCGACCTGACTTCCACCTCCAGGCGGCCGGACTGCTGGTGCTGACCCCATAGGCTGGTAACCCTACTGCACTGTCTTGCCTCGAAGCGTGGGAAAATACCTCTTCATATGACCTGACTCCCCACACCCATAACAAACCCCAGATATTATAGCCTGTTGCCCCGAAGAAGAGTCCTGAATGGCCGAGGAGCGGTGTGGACCCTCCGGCATAGCACTGAGGTAAGAACTGGAGGATATCTGGTGACTGGAATAACCAGTGGGTGAACTCTAGATGGATGGAGGATGGTAGAGACGCTCTGGCATGGCGCTGAACTGAGGCCTCACTGAGGTAGTGGAGGTGCTGAGGATGAAGTCCTGCTGGGCTGACCACCCCCGATTTGACCCCTGCTCCTAGCTGGAGCATCCCTGAAATCTCCTGAGAACCTAGCCCTCTTGTCCTGCTGACCCTTCTCCCTACTCCGCAACCGATAACCCTCGATCCTGCGAATAATCTCTACCACTAGCTGATATGGAGTACCCATCTGCAACTCTCTGGCCATGGTGGCTCTAATACCTGGATGTAACCCAGCCACAAATCTCCGCACTCTCTCAGCATCAGTAGGCAATATCATGAGTGCATGACGTGACAGCTCTGAAAACCTGGCCTCATAATCCGTTACCGACATCTGCCCCTGCTCAAGATGCTCGAACTGACGCCACAGCTCTTCCCTCTCCGAGGATAGAATATATCTATCCAAGAACATCTGTGTGAACTGCTCCCAAGTAACCGAAAGAGAACCTGCTGGCCTACTGAGTATATAAGACTGCCACCACCTGCGAGCTCTTCCCTTTAACTGAAATGTAGTGAAGTCGACCCCATGAGACTCCAAGATCCTCATGTTGTGCATTCTGTACCTGCACCTATCGATGAAGTCATGGGCATCCTCACCTCGCTCACCCCCGAAGACTGGAGGGTGTAGTCGAGTCCATCTATCCAACATCTTCTGCTGATCACCCTCTGCAACTGGCATGGGCCATGGTGTTGCTGCTACAGGCTGGATCCCACCCACGGACGGTGTACTTGGGGTATGGTGTACTACTGCTTCCTGTCCTGCGGCCTGAGCGGTAGGGGTCTGGACCCCCCCTCCCGCCTGAGAAGTGGCAGGATCTGCTGGAAATAGGCCAGCCGGGGACATGGTGTCCACGAATCTCATCATACAGCCCATGACCTCCTGGAAGCCCGGCGCCATCATAAAGTCTACTGGAGCAGAAGCTACTCGAGGCACCTCGTCCTGCTCCTCAATGATAGGGTCCTCTGGTGGCGCGACTGGTATAACTCTGGGACGCCTTTGTCCCCTGCCTCGGGCAGGTGCCCTACCCCGGCCTCTACCATGACCTCGAACGGTGGGGGTAGCGGCATCTCCCAAATCAGGAACATCGGATGCACGCGTCCTCACCATCTGTGAGAAAATAGAAGAATAAGTTTGAGTACATCATAGGTTACACGATAGAATATGAATGAGGAGAGGTTTCTTAACACCCTATAGCCTCCTGAAGATAAGTACAGATGTCTCTGTACAAATCCGCAAGACTTTACTAGGTCTGCCCGTGACTCGTGAGACTTACGTGAACCTAGAGCTCTGATACCACATTGTCACGACCCAAAATCCTAACTCAGGTCGTGATGGCGCCCAACTGCGGGGTTAGGAAAGCCAACATCAATTTCACTAAGTGTTCCCTTTTTCATTTAATTACATAGTTCAACACTTACCAATTTTAACCAAGTGTAAGCATGATATCTATAGATGATAACTCAGTGGTAGATATAATAGGCATAAAGAAGCATGTGCCAGTACACCAACATGTATATATACATCCCAAAATCCCAAAAGACCCACTATGTGTGTGCCAGGAACTAGTGTCACGAGTGTCACGTGCATACTAACAGGATAACCAAAAGACAGAATATACAATCCCACTCTCAGAATAAATAGACGGGAAACAAAAGTAAATGAAATTCCATGGTGCTGTTAGGGATCGCCAAAAGAAGCAGATCACCATGAAGTCAGGTCCGCTACGGTCAATATCTAGCCCTGGTCCGATAACTAGGTGCTCCAGCCTCAGAACCTATACAGTTAAGTACGGAAGTGCAGCATGAGTACATAAATAATATGTACCCAGTGAGTATCCCGTCTAATCTCGAAGAAGTAGTGACGAGAGGTCGACTTGACACTCACTAAGGTCCAATAATATAACATACGACAGGATATAATGAAATACAGTAGGCAGGTAGGGAAGTGAGCAGCAAATACATAACAAGTACAGAAATCCAAGTAGCTACTGAAATTAAACAACAATGTACACCTTCTATTTTTCCAAGTATCTGTCAAGTCAATATCTTTCAATCCGTCGTGGCGTACGGCCCGCTCCCATATATATATTACAAGTACTCTCCAAGTCTACCGTGGCGTACGGCCCGATCCCATATATGTATAAATACCTCTCAAATCTGTCGTGGCGTACGACCCGATCCCATATATGTATAAATACCTCTCAAATATGCCGTGGCGTACGGCCCGATCCCATATATGTATAAATACCTCTCAAATCCGTCGTGCGTACAGCCCGATCCCATATATGTATAAATACCTCTCAAATCCGTCGTGGCGTACGGCCCGATCCCAAATATGTATAATTACCTTTCAAGTCAAATACCACAAAAATCATAGAGAAAACACTACTACGCACATATAGGTCATTTCAAGGAAAATATAAGGCATGTTGTGAGCCTAACTACCCAGACATAACAATGATAGCCTCCACGTACGGACTCTCGTCACTTGGTGCGTACGTAGCCCCCAAACTAGTACACATAGCATTTAAATCACCTAGGGGAACAATTCCCTCTTACAAGGTTAGAAAGGAGACTCACCTCGTGTCGAATCTACCTCTCGAACCAAGGATGCGCCCGAAACTCCGAACTCTACACCCGAGAACTCGCAACTAGCCAAATATGGTACGATGATATCAATTCAAGATCAAGGAAGGGAAATTATCCTATTTACTCAATAATTTAACATTCTTAAAGAATTCCCAAATTTTGACCCCGGGTCCGCATGTTCAAATTCTGAAAATGTTCGAAAGAATCGCTCACCCATAGCCTAAGGATCGTTAATATATGATTTCTACTTGATTTAATAACAATAAAGGAACAATTCACCAAAATCCCTCAAGAACCCTAAGTTACTACCCAACTCTTGATTTTTCAATGATTTAGTAGCTAATTAAATTAATAATTCATGTATTTAACTAGTTCTAGAGTAGGATTAACTCACCTCTTCAGCAGCTAGGTCGTGGAACCCCCTCTCCCAAGCTTCCAAGCTCTCAAATGGAGGAAAAATGAGAAGAAAATGAAGATTCCCGTATTTAAAAGAACGAAATTTCTGGCATATAGTGTTTTCGCACCTGCGACTCAAGGACCGCACCTGCGGTCTCGCACCGGCGAGATGGGGCTCGCACCTGCGGAATTGGGAAAGAGGGGCTGGGGTCGCACCTGCGGAGGGATGACCGCAACAGCGGTCCCACTCTTGCGGACTTATGTCCCCACCTGCGATAAAGGGGGACCCCAGGGGTTTTTTGCACCTGCGAGGCTGGGACCGCAGGAGCGATGCTGCACCTGCGACTGGGCAACTGCTCCTGCGATCACACCAGCAACAGATGCACTAGTAGTTGTTTTGGCTTGTTTTTGGCCTCGTGTGGTGTCCGGGAGGCACCTGGGCCCACCCGAGCCCCCGTCCAATTTACCAACAAGTCCCAAATCATAATACGGACTCGCTCGAGCCTTCGGAACACTCAAAACAACGCTAAAACTCAAAATCACACCCCAAAATCCCCAAATACATAACTTGAGAACTTCAAGTTCTTGATTTCTATAACGATGTGCCGGACCGACCTATACTCCTCGGAATGACTTCAAATTTTGCAGGCAAGTCATAAATGACATAACGAACTATTCCCAGTCTCATAATTCCGTTCGGACCCCGATAACACAAAAATCATGTTCCAAACCGAATTTCAAACTTAAGGAAATCTGTATTCTATATTGGGCACCGAAATGCTTCCGGGTCATCAAAAACCCGTTCCGAACATACGCCCAAGTCCGAAACCATCATACGAAGCTACTGAAACTATCAAAACTCAATTCCTAGGTCGTTTGCTAGAAAGGTTGATCGAAGTCAATCTTGGCCAAAAGCCAACCTTAAGGAACCAAGTGTTCCTATAGCACTCTAAACACTTCAAAATCCCGAACCACCCATCCCCGCAAGTCATAAATCATGAGAAGCCGCTATGGGAAGTTTTATTTAGGGGAACGGGGTCCTAATACGCAAACCGACTAGTCGGGTCGCTACAGCTGTGCAGAAAGAGTTGGGTACTCAGGTTGAGTTGAGCACAACCTTTCACCTCAGACAGACGGGCAGTCCGAGCACACTATCCATATATTGGAGGACATGTTAAGCGCTTGTGTCATTGAGTTTGGTGTTCGTGGGACCAGTTTCCGTCGCTCGTGGAGTTTTCATATAAAGTCGAGCATTCAGATGGCTCCGTACGAGACTTTATATGGGAGGCGATGTAGATCTCCAGATGGATGGTTTAAGCCGGATGAGGCTAGGCTCTTGGGTACAGACTTGGTCCAGAATGCATTAGACAAAGAGAAATGGATTCGGGAGCGGCTTCGTACGACGCAGTGCTATGCAGACAGGAAGTTTCGTGATGTGTCTTTCATGGTCGGAGAGAAGGTTTTGCTGAAGGTATCACCCATGAAGGGTGTTATGAAGTTTGGGAAGAGGGGAAAGTTTAGCCCCCGGTTCATTGGGCCTTTTGAGGTGCTTTAGAGGATAGAGGAGGTGGCTTATAATCTTCCCTTCTCACCTATCTTGTCGAATGTGCATCCAGTGTTTCAAGTTTCTATGCTCCAGAAGTATATTAGCGATCCGTCCCATTTTTTGGACTTCAGCACTGTCAGTTGGATTGTGATATGACTTATGATGTGGATCGATAGGTTTTGAAATTGAGGTCAAAGGATATAGCTTCAGTGAAGGTGTAGTGGAGAGGTCATCCTGTAGAGGAGGCCACCTAGGAGACCGAGTGGGAGATGCAGAGCAGATATCCACACCTATTTGAGGCTCCAGGTGTCACACCTCCTTTTTCCTCTGGTAAGGGTGGATTAGGGAGTTTTTCCAATTAAAGTAACATTATTCGAATTTGGGATTTATTTGTTGATTTTCAGAGTCGCTACCCGGATTTTTTACGGTGTTCCGAGATCCCAAATCGAGGAAATTTTTGACTCTGTTTTAAAGTCTGCGAACAAGAAATCCGGGTAGAGGATTCTATTAACCCGGGAGAAAGTGTTAGGCACTCCCGGATTTCGTGGTTCTAGCACGGTTGCTTAACTATTAATAATTGGCCTAATTATCTAATTATTTACATATTTTAAACCTATTGTGCATTTTAGCCTTTTTACTTTTGCCGCTTTTAATATTTATGGATTATTCTGAAACATGTCGTGATGGCGTGCACTTGTAGTTTTTGGACACGTTGCAAACGCGACACATGAAATGCACCCGCAATTTACAACGTATTGATTTTAATTATTGTTCGAAGTTGTGATCGGGTCGCATAAAATGCAAACTATAGTCGTGATGATTTAATTTTGTGTCTAAAGCAAACTATGATTGTTCATAGATTATTTTTCTAAGCTAGTTTGAGATTATCATGAGGCCATGAATTGTGAAATAACTCTGTGGATGAAGTATACCATTTATTAAACTAAAGGTTTGTTTCACTCAACACTTATACAAATTTTAAAAAGTAAAATCTAGTTGGGACCATACACAGCTAAATTCAATTGTGCATAAAAATTGTGTTAACCTTTCTTCAAATCACAACTAAATGTGATTCATAAAGCCAATAACACATAAATCTTTATACATCGTGTCCAAATTATGCTTTTTAGAATCAGAATTAACTTGGAATCGATTAAATTTAACTAATACAACATTCATAGGTTTGTCATTATCATAACCAAGCAAACTAACATTTGAGTTCAAACCAAAACTCGAATCTGCAACATTATCGAAAAATATGCACGCCAGGGTCAAATTCGGGAGCCTAATGACGATGTGAAGAAATACAACATATTTACTCATTCCAGCATGTTGATATTGGTGAATTAACATGGGAGAAGACTGTTGGGATGTAGATTAATTCTCAAAATCACAAATCACCCAAGTAAGCTCATTATAGATTAAATCTAACATATGAGAAATCTGTTGAAACGTTCAAAGGCAAACAAACATTGAATCGGCAGTTGGACACGATTTCAAGTAAAAAAACAGAAATCCAGTCATCTATTAATCATACTATATTATAAGTGTGAAGACCAAAGTGCAAATTTAAAAGACCAAATATTCCTTAAAAGCTAAGTGACATTTTTGCCTTTCATTTAAATACTACTTTTATGTCATTTTTGTACCAAAAGGTAAAAACATCTCATAATAATTGAGCCTTTAATTCTCTACTATATTTTATATGAAAATATAAATACAATGTAACGATAAAATATTCTTTAAAACTTGCAAAATATTTTTTTAGTCCCAATTAAATTTATATAATATCCATTTGAAACTCTTGTAGTCATTTTCATTTTCATAGTCTTGTCCATTTATCTTGATTTGATAACTACTTAATGTATCTGGTCTATTAAAATATCTGGTGCTTTTTCTATTCTTAATTAAATTCATAGAATCTTTGCTTTGAGAATATTTCAGATAAAAATACTATTAATAATATTTGATAGACATATTATTCTATAAATAAACTAAAATATAGTAGTAATATTTACTGGCTAGCGCTCCATGTATTATAAGGAAGACAAATTCTGTCATTATCTTCGTCAGTAATAATACAACAAACTAACTTTACAATTTTGGGTTAGCTTATGAGCCTAACAAATCACTTCCGATATGGATGACATATCTAATAAGTTCTTGGATATGGTGGTGCCTTTGGACAATCATTTGTGTTGCAACAAGTTAGAGGAGGCGTTTACGACAATGAGAGTTTAATGACGTCTACTATAAAAATCAGAGAGCCTACAAGGCTAAACACATTTTTCTTTTGTGTTCAAATAAATATTTTTTAGGTAAGAGTTTTTTACTTTTTACTCGAAGTATATAGTTTTTAACCTCCCTAAAGGTGTTTGGCTTTTTGAAACAAGCTAATAAGTATATCTAGATCGCCGTAATATATCAAGAACTTATACTTCTTTCTTTATTGTTTTTTCACTCAAAAATATTTTTTTGATAATATTAATATAAATTTTAATTTTTATATTCATAGATATGGGTACACGTGCAACGCGCGTACTCCAAAACTACTATAACAAAATACAAAGGGCTCTTCTGAGTTACCTCTTAGCCAAAGAGAGCAACATGAGCAAGTTCTGGTACAGAACAACAACGAACAAATTCGAAATCCAACAGCCCTTTTTATCCGAATCCAGTGCTTGACAAAGACAAGAGCTACGGACGGAGCTTCGTCGGCTAAATCAAACTACGACCGAACGAACAGAGTTTTTTGGAGTGGTTCAATGGCTGGAGTTTGGAACTAGTGGTTGACTAACGGGTAGCTGACCCAATTTCTCAGCTCGGTTCGCCGTAGAAAGAGGCGAAGAACAGTACATCGCCGAAAGTGCAGTGAACTCGCCTGAGTTGTTTCCCGTCTCTCAATGTCTCTCTCCGTTTCACTGTTTCACCCATTTCCCGTCTCTGTTTTTGTCATTCTTTTGTGCTTATGGAGAAGATGAGAACTCCTCTTTCTTTTAGTTCTTGCTGGTTTTCTCTAAAGGGGAAGGAGTTCGTTTGGAGAAGATAAAGAGCAAGGGCTCGTTTGTTTCTTTTGAAGGGGATGGAATCTCTATCTTTGGTTTGGGGTTATCCAGAAGAAAATGAAGAAGGATGCTGGTTTTTTGAGAAGGGGAGGGGAGTCTGAACTTTGATGTTGAAGATCAGAGAGTGAGAGAGGTGAGAGCAGCCATCGCCGGCGGCCATTGCCTCGCCGGATTCCGGCGTTTGGCGAAGAGAGGGGTCTGTTATTCTCTCGTTGAATGTGAGAGGTCTGATTTTTTTGCTGAAGATGGAGAAAGCGTTGTTTTATGGAGAGTGAGAGATGGGGAACCAGATAGAGGAGAAACGACGCCGTGCTTCTTTTTCTGAGGGAGGGAGGGTTTCTATATTAGGTCTAGGTCTAGATTTTAGGAAAGTGGGGCTTTTAAAGAGGGGGTAATTGGTTGGGCCTGGGATTTTGGGCCCTAAAATTGGGTCAATTTGAAATAAAAGGCCAAATTGTTCTTTCAAAAACGGTCACCCTACTACTAATTGAATTTATTTTGCAGAAAGACTAATTAGCATTTTAACTATTTAATTAGACTAATTGATTAATTCTAATGAATATATTTGTGACTTTTTATATATTAATTTATCAATTAAAGAGTGATTAATTCCAAAAGATGCAAATTAAATCTAAGATGGCATGAAATGAAAATGTGACAATTTTTATGATTTTTCTATAATTTGAAAGTATTGAACATGCATGAATGCAACTAAATAAAGAAAAACTCCTAAAATTCATAAAAAATATTTTTGGATTATTTATTAGGAGTAAATTCCATGCGGGGCAAAAATTGGGTGCTCACACCAGGTATGTTTCTAGACCCGTTCGAGGACAAACGTTTGTTTAAGAGAGGGAGGATATAACGACCCGACCAGTCGTTTCGAGAGTTGCAGCCCCGTTCCCCCATTGCTTCTTCTTATTTTGTTCTTCAGCTATATTATGATATAACGGGTTAGTTGATTTCGGGCTCGGAATGATTTCAGAGTGGATTGAAACACTTAGTATCTTTATTAGAAACTTAAGTTGGAAAAGTCAACCAGATGTTGACTTATGTGTAAACAATCTTGGATATGAATTTTGATGGTTCCGTTAGCTCCGTTAGGTGATTTTGGAATTAGGAGCGCGCCCGAAATGTGATTTGGAGGTCCGTAGTAGGATTAGGCTTCAATTGGTGAAAGTTGGAAAATTGGCCATTTTGGTCGCCAGTGGGAATTTTGATATCGGGATCGGAATGGAATTCCTGAAATTTGAGTAGGTTAGTGGTGTCATTTTTTACGTGTGTGTAAAATTTAGAGTCATTCGAACATGGTTTGATAGGTTTCAGTGTTGTTTGCGAAATTTGGAAGTTTAGAAGTTCTTAGGTTTGAATCAAAGGGTAATTTGGTGTTTTGATGTTGTTTTGAGTGATTTGAGGGCTCGAATAAGTTCGTATGATGTTATGGGACGCGTTGGTATTTTTGGTTGAGGTTCCGAGGGCCTTGGGGTGGTTCCTAGTGGTTAACGAAAGGATTGAAGTTGAAGAAATGTCGTTGTAGCAGCTGGGCAGAAAGTATAAATAGAGGACTTCGAGATTTTTCCTCATTTCCACAATTTTGAACACGGACTTTGGAGCTTTTTAGGTGATTTTCGAAGGAAATTCGAGGGTTATCACTGAGGTAAGTTCCTTGAGCCTAATTATCCTTAGCTATGGTGTTTTCCCGTTGATTTCTCACCTAATTAATGGGGGTTTTAGAGTGAAAATGGGGGTTAGGGCTTGGGGGTTTGGAGAGTGGATTTGCGGGGTTTGAGAGACCAAATGAGGTCAGATTTTGAAAAATTTTGCATGGTTAGACTCGTGAGTGAATGGATTTTCGGGTTTTGTGAATTTTGTCGGGTTTTGAGACGTGGGGCGGGTTCGGGCAAATTTCAGAATTTGGGCTATAAATTGATACTTTTCATGTGGATTTGGTCCCTTAGACTAAATTGATTGTGTTGTATTACTTGTGGCTAGATTCGGGGACGTTCGAAGGTCAAATTGAGAGGCAAGGGCATTCCGGAATAGGACTTTGCTTGGTTTGAGGTAAGTAACTCTTTCAAACTTGGTTCTGAGGGTTCGAAACCCCAAATTATATGCTATGTGATTGGTATTGAGGTGACGCACATGCCAAGTGCATGCGGGCGTGCACCATGGGAATAGTGACCTGGGTGACTCCATGGCACCGTTTAGTGACTCTATCCTGTTGATTTCCATGTTTTCATCACGTGATAAAGTAGTTGAGCCGTAAATCGTGCTAGATATCATGTTTAGGCTTTGTGCCGGTGTTTTTTAACCCCTTAGCGGTTGTTTCATTCTGTCATCTTACTAATTTTATTTACTATTCCATACTCAGTCATGATCATGCATTTTTGTATCATGTCTCATTCTCAATTATTTATTGATTTATCATATCATTGTTCCGGGTTGTTTTCATGACATTTTGAGCCTGTGGTGAGACTGGAGAGGCTGATGACTGAGTGAGGCCAAGATCCTAGTTATGAGTGATAGTTATGGGATCGAGTTGCACGCGCAACGGTTATATTGATGATTATGTTAGCGCTTGGGCTGTAGGAGCCCCTTTAGAGTCTGTAACACACCATCAGTGAGCGCGAATGGTATTATTGAGGGATGGATTTCCCTGTATATGGATTTGTCCGAAGAAACTTGATACCTCGAGATGGAGTTTTCCACAGGGTTGGATTGTCCTTTTTCCTCGGTACTAGGTGACTTTCAGTCGGTTTTGTATATATTCCAGGATGGATTTCCCGAGGCTGGATGGCCATACACAGTACCAAGTGGTTGAGAACTTGATAGTGGGAGCATATGGTGCATTTCATACAGTATGTGCATTAGCATGTAGAGGATACAGAGTTGTATACCACGCATGGTTCAGATCTACATTTACTTTATTGTCTTACATTGTATTTGACTTGAAAGCATGCCTACAATTCTGCGCATTTATTTCTATTTATATCTGTTGAGGTTGAGTCGTCACTACCTTTCAGTCCATAATTTGGACTTACTTACTGAGTTGCTGTACTCACGTTACTCCCTGCACCTTGTAAGCCGATCCAGGCTTTTCTGGTCACGGTAGCGGCTGCTGATTTTGGCATTTGGAGTTGAGGACTATTGAGGTACTTCATGACGATTTGTGGACCTTGATTTCCCTTCCTTAGTTTATTTATACCTTTGAGTTTATTTCTATAGACATTGTTGTGGGCTATGTCTCGGTTAGTAGACGCACACATACTTAGTGACACCCCGATTATTGGGACAATTGTATCGTATTTTGGGTAAATTCAGTTTTCAAATTGGCTTTTATTTAAATGTTAAACCTTTTCGTTGTTAGATTCAAAAGATGATTGTACTGTAATGGAGAGAAGTGTTGGATTTAGGCTTTCCTAGTTCCATGATAGGAGCCATCACGACAGGGTAGGTTTTGGGTCGTGACAACATGTTTTTGCTTCTCAAACCGTGCAAAAACAGGGCATATTTACTGCTCAAAAGTGCAGAAACAGGGCACAAATATTCTGCAAAACTGATGCCCAAAACTTCAGCTCAACTCTACTCATAGAGAACTAGTGTACAATGGAGAAGTTTTCTGTCAATCACTCTCCAATAATGACGCAATTCTTCTCAAGTAAACTGAAGCTAAAACTTGTGCGAAATTCCCTCAACTGTTCAGAAAAATGGTAGTAACATCAATCCACAAAAGAAATGCAGAAAACTTCATTGTTGAGCAGAAGCTGAACAATACAGGATTACATCAAGAAATCCTTTATAGCAACGGGAACTAGCATAAAATTATTGCCCAACAAACTTTCAACTTCTATCAGCATATTCTAATAACTGGACAATATCTTATGTAACAAGAGTACTCAATTCAACAAGGAGAACATTACAGAAGTAAAAGCCAGATTTGAGCTATCACTGTGGAACTCAAGCATAGTTTTCAACTAACAAAAGTTTTTAGTAGATTCAGCTTACTATATACTCAACCAAATCACAAGTCAAGCTGCTCAAGCTCTAGTTTTCAGTGCAGTAGTAGACACTATCAAATTCATCTAATAACTTGACGACAAGCTCTCGATCATAATTCAACATCAACAAGAATAAAAAATGAATTTGAGTCTTCGATTCAAGCACTCAAGCTCCAAATTAACAGTACGAATAACTTCATTGAAGTAATAAACAACGCGAGTCGACTTGAATGATTCAAACCAATTACCTTAGAGAGATCGAGTCGATGTTCAGTTGAAACTCAAATTCTCTCCAAAATCTTAAGAAATCAGAGATGAAGCTTAGTTTTGAACTCAAGGATTCAAACCCCATTCGTGTGACGATTTCTTAGTTGCTTGAGTCGACTCGATCAGTTTTGGAAGTTTTTCAATCGAAACAAGTGTTCTTCAATTGATTCAAGCACGACTAAAAAAAATCTCAGTTCAATATCACTCAAATCTTCACACAATGAGTTTAAATTTTATATACGAGCTCTATTCAACAAAAAAACAATCCCCAGTTATTAATTTCTAGACACGACCACGAAACCAGAAGAACCCAGTCTGCTGTGTTCTTCGCATATTTTGTTTGAAGGTATTCTGGCCAAAATCGCATCAAATCAGTTCTAATCAAGGTAGAAATTCGAATACAACTTCCCAACAAGTGTAGGGATGAACCCCAGTGACTAATATGAACAAACACTCACGAATCGAGGAACCCTAGTTCGTATTCTTCTTTGCACAATAAGCTCAAAATTATGAACCAAAAACTAGCAAATCAGTTATCGAGTATATACGGCTAAAATCGGAGAGACCGATTTTATGATTATTATGGCTTTCCACCACTTGTCCTCGGAAGGATCGAAGCACTATTCGAGGATTCATTCCTGAGGGTCTCCTATGCTCGATCTCAAGCAGCAAAAATCGGTAGCACAAATCGGCAGCAGTCATAGACGAGCGGGAAATTCTTGAAAGGCGCGTGGCTTAAAGTTGACCAGATCTGCAAGAATAGTACAAGTATGTACCGTGACATTAAATAGTTGTGACAGCTGTTTACCTTTGTAATAAATGCTTATGTACTATATTGGGATTCCCCCTCTTATATAAAAGGACCCTTGTCATATTTTGCACACATGATATTCAATACAAGAAACAAGAACATTCTCTGCTCTCTAACTCAAACATCCTCTATTGTCTCTTTACTGATTTATTACTTACATTTATTATATTTCATTGATTGTTCTTCATTTATTACTCATAATTGATCATAAATAGCCTCCTTCGAGGTCCATAAAATTGTTATAGCTTCATCGACTGTTCTCCACAAACCCCGAGCCTCGACCTCGAGGACTTATCTCGTCCATCTCGGAACCCCTGATTCTGGGCATTCTGGTTTAACCATTTCAATCCTTTATAGTTTTACCCTGTTTCTTTAACTCACACTTAGCATCTATTGCCTAAACAACTAGAATTAAAATAAATCACATATTCTTAGAACCACATAATCAAATTTAATTGTCATTACCAATTTCAAGGTAAACAGTTTGGCGCCCAGCGTGGGGCTAAAAATAATAGTGATTGTTGTTCACTGAAAAACGCAAGTTATTCTTCACACTTTTGCTTGTCCAAGAATCTTTGATTTTAGGTCAGAATGTCTAACTCAATTAAATGCACGCGAAAACAACGGTGTTGAGGACCATGGAGAGAACGGTGTAGCTATTTCAGGCGTTGGTGTACCACCACAGAACCCTGAGGATGCACCAATTCCAAAGCTAGTGGATGTGGTCTCACACAATGCCCAACATGTCGATATTAGTTCCCGCACTGACGGGGATATACGCTGGGAAAAAGAACAAGAGGTTAAGAACATTCCAGCTCGAGAAGAAAGAGAGGTTAGTCTTCACGTTATTTTTGAAATGTTGACAACACAATAGTTGGCGATTGCACAGCTGCAAGGCCACCAAAAAACTCCAAGTACAGCAGCACCGGAGGCGGATCATCTAATCGAACAGGCATTGGAGAGGTCGAGCAATAATGGGTCAGCAGCCGACCCTGCTATAATGAAGATGCTCGAATACCTCACGAAGAGAATTGAATCAGGCGGAGACCTACAACACGAGGTTCGACCAAATCCCAAGCGCACCTCCTATTATGAAGGGCATAGATTAGAAGAAGTTCGTGCAAAGGTCTTTCCCATCAAGTGCGGCTTCGAAGCCCATCCCAAAGAAATTTAGAATGCCTGATTTCCCCAAGTATAACGGGACCTCGGACCCCAACGAGCACATCACTGCCTAACCTTGTGCCGTAAAGGGGAACGACTTGAAGGAGGACGAGATTGAATCCGTCCTATTTAAATAGTTTGGAGAAACACAATCAAAGGGGGCCATGATGTGGTATCACAACCTAACCCCTAATTCGATAGACTCGTTTGCCATGCTGGCAGACTCTTTCATAAAGGACATGTTGGTGCCATCAAGGTCGCAACTAGGAAATACGACGTCTTCAAAATAAAACAGATAGAGAGTGAGATGCTGCGGGAATTGATGTCTCGCTTCCAAATGGAGCAAATGGAGTTACCACCGATCTCCGATGACTGGGCAGTACATGCCTTCATCCAAGGCTTGAATGAGCGGAGCTCGATAGCTTCGAAACAGCTGAAGCAGAACTTGGTTGAGTATCCCGCCATCACCGATACAAGTCGAAGATTAGGGTCGAGGACGACCAATTAGGGGCCCCCTCGAGCTCAGTATATCCTAGACAGCTCCCAGCCAAGGAACCATGCAAAACAAGGAAAGGTATCAACCATACACTGAGGATCGAAGAAACGCCCCAAGGAGCAACATACCTCGGAACGATCGAAGGGTAGATCGAGGTCAGAATCCTCGGGGACTCGTGAGCCGAGGCGGCTTCGATAGACACATAGGGCCGGTGGAGGCACCCCGGTTATCATATTAAAACTTCAATGTTGATATTTCAGACATCGTGTCGGCCACAGGTAAAATCAAAGACACCAGGTGGCCAAAGCCCGTATTGTCAGATCCATCGCAAAGGAACCAAAACTTGGTGTGCGAATTCCATGGCACACACGGTCATAGGACCGAAGATTGCAGACACCTCCGGGAGGAAGTAGCCTGACTAATCAACAAAGGGCATCTCTGAGAATTCCTCAACGACCGAGCTAAAAATCAATTTCGTGAAACAAAAACGAACAGGAAAAATGAGATAGAAGATCCACAACAGGTGATCCATATGATCATGGGAGGGATCGACACCTCACAGGAACCCGTCACTAGACGAACAAAAATATTCATCACCATGGAGAAGCGAACTTGAGGTCACATACCCGAGGACGCCCTCACATTCAGTGATGAGGACCTCGATACCCTGTCTCAGCCTCACAATGATGCACTGGTAATTTATTTCCTTGTGAATATTTTTCAAATTAAACGTGTACTTGTGGATCCAGGTAGCTCGACCAACATAATTAGGTCGAGGGTGGTGGAGCAGCTCGGACTGCTCGACCAGATCGTGCCCGCCTCTCGAGTCCTCAACAGATTCAACATGGCGAGTGAGACAACAAAAGGGGAAATCATCCTCCCGGTCAGCATGGCCGGCAACACCCAAAATTCCAAGTTTCACGTCATCGACGGAGACATGAGATATAATGCCTTGCTCGAAAGGCCGTGGATACACTGCATGAGAGCAGTACCACGACCCTCCATCAAATTATCAAATTTCCAACAAAAGAGGGAATAAAAATAGTATATGGGGAGCAACATGCAGCAAGGGAGATGTTCGCGGTATACGATGTAGTACCATCATCGACACCTTCTACATCGAAGGAGCAAAAAGATAAGCAAACAGCTAAGTAGCAGCCACGAGCTACTTCCTCAGCTGCACCCTAAATTGAGTTAAGGGTCGTACCGCGTCCTTAGAACAAGCAGAGGCAGGCGCCATCGAGTTTGGAGCACTACCACGCCATCGAGGCCGGAACGCCATCACGCCATCGAGGCTGGAACGCCATCGCTGCTAAGGTATGACTATCTCCCTTTTTATTCACATTTTATACTGACTAGTATGCCGGTGTCCGATAAAAGCAATCGAATCATCCTCCAGTTTGAAAACCTTAGGTTTTAAAGTATGCGTTGCACTCTTTTCCTTCGAGCGGATTTTATCCCATAAAGGGTTATATCAGCAAAGTTTTTAACGAGGAAACATCTATATGCTACCTAAGGAGAACCTAGACATGTATTCAAGGCTTCTCTCCAATAAAACTCGAATACTGGGGGGCATCTCCCCCGGGAGGTTACCTCCTCGGAAAAACCAAAATAAGCCAGAGAGGGTTTTGATAGGAAAATGATGTATCGAGCCAAACTGTCAAATGAGCCGTGCCAGCATAGACTAATCGAACCTCCGACTGAAAGAGCTATGTGTACTTGTACCAAGTAATCAAAGGAGTATCTTTTGGCATCAAAATGCTTTGGGATTCAAAGAAGTTGCTACTACCACAAGGAAAGGCCCCAGGGAAAAAAAAAACCTCGATGTCTCGGGGACTCTCATCGACTGCCACCCCATCGAGTTATCAAAGCTTGAAGCCATAAGATCCCAAGCGGGTGACCTCGAGCATGAGAAAAAACTGTAAGTCCTACAGGCATGATCAAAATTGTAAGACCTCAAGTAAGGCATGTCCAAATCATATAACCTTATGAAAGGCACAATCCCGATTTTAAAGCCAAGGCTATATATTCGAACTTGTATTACCCCTAAAAAGTCATACCCTCGAATATAGATGCGGGGATACCTCACTATGGGACTAAAGGCTCCGACCAAACACAACGACTCTGGTCGATAGGCTACGGCCAAGCACAACGACTCCGATTGATAGGCTACGACCAAACACAACAATCACGGCCCAAACCGATGGGCCGTGACGGGCACCCGGTACCTTACCCAACCGAGTACCAACGTAACGTATCTTTCTTATTACATCATAACATACACATGACATACGGGCCTAATAGGCCAACATAACTCTTTATAGACTCAAAACATAGGCCGGCCAGGCCGTACAATCCTTTATGTACACGACGTATGTCTACAAGCCTCTAAGAGTATATAAATATCATAAAGGTCGGGACAGAGTCCTGCCTTACCAAACAATACGTGTCTAAATCATAAATAACCAAACGAGCAACTCCGAAGCAAATGGAGCGCACCAACATCTTCTGCTGAGCTGATAGCCTACTTGGAGGGCTCTCGAACTGTCTATCAGGACCTGCGAACATGAAACGCAGCGTCCCCAGGCAAAAGGGACGTCCGTACGAATAATGTACCGAGTATGTAAGGCACATAAATAAATACATAAGAGACATGGAAGAGATATAGAGTAATTGACTCAACCTGTATGTATGGATAACTCTGTAAATAATAAATCACGTTTAGCATCATGCATATGCGTATGAATGTCATGTCATGCATAGGTATATGTTTCATAACATCATCAGCCTCTGAGGGCATCCCATCATATCATATCGGCCATTGTGGCAAAATCATCATCGTATACCAGCTGATTAGGAGGTGGTGCGTATATAACGCCATAACCTTTCCCATATCCCATATACATATATATACATACATATATACGCGTATATAATTCCGTTTGAAGATACATATATATATACGCGTATATAACGCCGTTTGAATCATATTTCAGCCACTGTGGACAACATCATCATCATATACCAGCTGATCAGGTGGTGGTGCGTATATAACATCGTAACCTTTTCCCATATCCCATATACATATATTTACATATATACGCATATAGAACGCCATCTGGTCATGGGTCAATGCACATGTATGAAATGCATAAAAAGTACGTAATAATCTCAATATTCCTTCCGGATAAACTTTTCCAACTGCGTATTATTCTGAGACCCATGAACAAAAAATAATAATATTTCTCATGGGGAATCAAGAATATAGACACCCCTACTATTTCTATGAATAGAGTAATTTATAAAAATTGTGTATTTGCTCGTTTCTACAGTATAATTTGGACCATGCCAAAAGAAAGAAGGGATAGCCTTAACATACTTGGAGTCGATTCTCTTGAGAAAGATTACACCGTACTCCACTAATATTACAAAATCTCACGTTAATTTGAAAGTTTGGCCGCAACTTATAGGTTATATAATATGCATTTGCATTTAGAATGGTTGAACGTGCTTTTTATGCAAAAGAATCTTGCTGGACTATTTAAGTTGAAACACAATTTCCTGGAATTTTATGGACTCCTTCAGAAGAGTGGAAATGAATGAATTCTAATTTTTTTAGATTGTTATCTTTGGTTTAGGCGGGTCCCTCATTGAAAGATTAGTGTCACCTTAAGGTGTGACACCTTACCCATTCTTATTATTAGTCATCTAGGGAGCTTAGGAAGCTTGCCACGTTAGGGGGGGGGAGAAAATTTAATTATTATCCACTAATTTATTAATTAACTAGGTAAGGTTCGGTTATCCGATAATTAACCAATTACGCGTATAATTACGAATTATCTCAAATTACCTAAAAATACTATTCATTTTTAATATACGTTATACATTATACTACCGTGGTCATATGGTACCTTTCATGGTACTAGTTCATAAATATCGGGTATTATCGCTCGACCCGTATTTTATCCCAAATTGACCATTTGAGCGAAAATTCATCTCCTTTGACTTGCTTCCCCTCTCACCTTTACGAATTTACTTGTCACTTGCTTGAAATAGCATAATCCTTATATTCTCCAAATAATCTTTTTCTTGAACTGATGTCAATTACCTTACGACAAATTCAACGTACAATACTACAGGTGCAACATTGTCATAATTTAATACTGCAAAACGTAACATCATCGTAACGTAGTACTGCAAGGTGTAACATCATTCCCCCCTTTGGGACATTCGTCCTTGAAGGTTGACTGATGCTCTTATCATTTTCATAACTTATAGCTCTTGTGAATACCTTAATACTCTCTTTTCCATTTAGGCAGTTGTTCTGTGAATAATTCTAAAGGCCAGGGCATTCCCCCCTTTAGGCCTCTTTCCCATGCCATGACTGATTATCGAATTCCTTCAAATCTCGTAATTGTTGCTACCTTCCACCATGCAGCTTTTACGATACTGACCTTGTAAGTGTGCCTATGCGACTCTCCTCTCCTTTTTCCTCTAGCTTTTAGCCAATCATGAAGTTCTTTGCTTGGTATTTTGTCGAACTTATGAATATTGCTATATCTTATTTTATAGACCTGGTTATCCATTCGTATGACTTTACTGCATCTACTTAGGTCATATTATACCATAACTCTTACATCAATTTATCGTTACTGAGGTCTGTTACCAAATCCCAAGTTACTTTCATTGGTTATCCCATACGTATAAATCTATGTCCTCTAATGCTTCCACATTACTGTTTATCTTAACAATGACAGACTAATCTCCTCTCGTACTTTATAACTTTTATCCATCCATTTTTTTTTATTCACCTCAATTTTGATCCATAATCCACCCGTGATAACTTAACCTTTTATGTAATATCACCGCTAGGATTCACGTTTATCGGGGGACAACTGAAATGATTAGATTGATCCACCTATGGCGATACCCTGCTTTCATAACCGTATCTCACAGCATCCCAATGTGATTCACCTTGCATGGGTATTTTAATCTTGTCCAATTCATGAGACCCCTTTCTTTTCTTTGTCAGATCATTACTCAATCGAAGGCCCAAACGTCATCCTTTGTGTATAACAATTACAACCTCATTCTATTAACAGGGTAGCATTCCATCTCTTCTAAATGTTATTAGTCTTAGACTCCTTTGAGTTCATTCAGGGTATAGTGAGCTTTATATAACTTAGAGAAACCATATGCTCTGCTTGTTTTCATGGGCTTAATCCTGAGGACTTATCCATTTTGTTATAGCTTGCGACCTACACATCTCTATTTATATTACTTGCAACCTTTCAACTTGCTTGCATCATAGATTTCCTTATATCATTTTGGGAATGTCAAGCGAGACATCACATCATCTCTAACTCTTCTTTACTCTCTTAGTCAGGATTTTTGATACCTAGACCATAGGCTGGAAGATATGCTACTGACGACGCTGCTATCATTTGTGGATACTGAATCCCCGTGCTTCTAGCCTTCTATCCGAAGTATGAACTATTCACAACCTTTTACATTTGGGTATCTCGTACGTTGTTCACCTTTACCTTACTTACCTTAAAATCTCGCATCATATCTTCTATCCCTTTCATGAACTCCCTTCCATATAGGTATAATTCACATCCACAACTTGATGCTCTATTATAACACTTGCCCCCTTGGTGCATACGCAATCTGGTGGGAGCTTCATACTGACTTCTTATGAGGCTGTTACTTTACTGACTGGTTATAACGTAGGGCCATTATAGAATATGGTTGTTGTACTATCTCTCTTGTACCTCTGATGTTAAAAGTTATTCTGCAATGATCTCAATCATGATGTCTAAAAAACAATTGTCCAATAATCAGACTCCTGATTTACTTTGTTGATGTAACTCTTTAGCTACTTCTTCCTTTTTATTAGCCTTTATGCAGGCTTAATCTATCTTCTGATCTGCGGCTCATGGTATTAGTTATTACTTTAGTCTTTCATAAACGCTATGTAATATTCGTGATACCATCATCTAACAGTATAATCCCTTGTCTATGACTTGGTCTCAATTCTTTCTTTTAACTTATACCAAAGTCTCCTACGACCGTATGATTGTCAACGTATATGTTGCATGGATAATACTCCGAACTTTTAAGTGCGTTCATAATGTAACTAACTCTATATTATTGATCGAATAATTCCCTTTGTTCCTCTTCAGCTTTCTTAAAACGTAAACAATTACTTTTCTTGGTCGTTTTTCCACTTGTTGGGTGCATACTTAACTTATCTTAGTTCCCAAACATATTGGAATCCCATACAACTCATATCACATTGATATCACTTTTGATTACTTCCCGTCCATTAGTTGCGGTATGTGCCACTTCCTTATGGAGTGCATACAGTATTGTTGTGAGACTGTTGTTATAAGATCACTTCCTCTTTAGGTCACTGATCTTAGGTTGAAACCTTCCTCCTTATTTCCTCAGCTAGTCTTTTGTTGTAGCACTTAGGGAGAACCCTTGACTCCCGTAAAGCTGTGAGCTTATTACGGACCTTTTGATGTCCTTCTTTGTCTATAATCATTCGTAGTTTCTTACCTTCGTATCCTTGTGCTTGTGTGGTTGCTTCATAATTGATATTTTGACTGTCTTTCTAGTGGTACTTTCTTTTATCCCCGTAGCACTCATACAGTACCTTTAACTACTCTGACTCCTATTTGAATATATTTCAAGTATTATAATGATATTACTGCGAGGCTGAATTATCCATGTTGGTTTTACTATATTTATCTTGTATGATCTCCTGATTTGTCTGTAATTTCTTGTCTAGTCATGACTAGGCTTTTCCTGAATCAACTACTAACTACTCGTCAGCCCATTTTCATATCCATATTCCGCGTAACCTTTCTTGGGTTATTTCCTTGTCTTAACTTACCTCACTTACTTGCTCCTTATCTATCAATAACATCCCGGGCATGAACCCTTACTTCCTCTCCTTGGCGTCGTGCTTGCTTCATGTTCTGGAATTGTAGCATATACGTAGGAGCTGAATAAGTGTAATCTCATTCCTTTTTCGTTTTTACCGCATTCTTCCTTTACCATTCCATGATTAATGGCACCACTTAATTCTGACTTCCTGGCACACCATTCCATATTCCCCCCTTTTGGGGAGTACTAACATTTAGTGCTACAATGATCTACATACAAATGTTTTACATCTACATCTTTGGCATCCTTTCACATCATCGATGACCCTTACTCACCTTGCGGTAATTGTTCTGGACCAAGGATAAAAAATTTCCTTACTCAAGAGGGATACACCTAGTGTAACCGGCACGTACAGTCCCTTAAGTTTAACATTTCTCTCATTGCTTGTTTTAGGGAAGTGTCTTCTTGAATAACCATTTTATGAATTTCTCATGAATTTTCTTCTTTTGTCCATTCTATTAACGCCGGGGCAAAATCTGAAATTCTGATGATACTGACTATAATCTAATCATTCATTCCTTAATTCACATTTAGTTATCCTGTTCACCTGCCCATACTGATTTGTATTACTTTAGGGGTCTAACTTTTCCTTTTGATCACGAACTTGTTTCTCGAAATGAGGATATGACTTTATGGCCTATACTCTTTTGTTGTCTCAAGGCATGTAACTTCTCGTCTTTTCCTTCACTTGACTAATACCTCTGTAATATTGTCATCATTTTTTTTCCTAATCTACCGTTGTCATCCATGTATCACATCTTACTCATAATGCACTCTCTTCTTATTTCCTGCTAACATTTCTATCTATCACTTTATTCTGAAAACTTATCGGCAAGATATTCTTTTGCTTTTAGATCCCCTTTGCTCCATCCACTGGCCCTTCGGGTTGCTTAACATTATCTCTCTACTAGGGACGTGAGTCATACTAAGATGATATTTACCTTTCGAGGCTTCCAGCGCCTATATTTGTAGTACTCATATCTAGTTGTACTATTTTAGAGTGCACCATCCAGGTGTTTCACAAGGAGATCTATTAGCACTTTATCCTTCGGAAAAGTCAACTAATATAAACAATTCATCCACCATTTTGGTAACTCTAATCCCAGCAGGATTCTGATATCCCGCCCCTTTTTTTTAAACCATATGTATTAGCTCCCATAAGGCGTAACATAGATCGGTGCGGCCAATTGTACATACCTCTGTTACTGTTGAAGGTAACTCAAAAGGCTTATATTCCTCTGCCTGAGTTATAAATACTGTTATTCTTTATTAACTGGGCGCCTCGTACCCTTCTTCATCTTGCTTCTTTTACTTGTTGATATTTGTATATATCTTCTGAATCTCTCATTTCTTTTCACCATAGGGGTGGATAGCTATCCTTACCTTAAGGCTCCTTATCAAGAGGCTTACACGTCTTAGTACACACATGATCTACTGTAGACCTTGCATTTACTCATCATAAACATCATGAAAAATCGAGTCACTCCGACTCAACTCTTCCATAGCCACATTCAACCTCTTACCAACAGTAGGTATCGTCTTATTACGAATGAAATAGAAGTTAGGAGTTTGGATTCTTATAAGTGAGCTCTACCACACGATCTAGAGTAAGAAGAAAGAGTAACAATCCTAAATGCCTTGTATCCTCCTGCTTATAAGTGTAGTGCACGACACACCCATAACCAGGACTCTACTAGACACGGCCTGTAGACTCCCTAGGACAGAACTGCTCTGATACCACTTTTGTCATGACCCAAATCGATGGGCCGTGACGGGCACCCGGTACCTTACCCAACTGAGTACCAACGTAACGTATCTTTCTTATTACATCATTACATACAAATGACATACGGGCCTAATAGGCTAACATAATCCTTTATAAACTCAAAACATAGGCCGGCCAGGCCGTACAATCCTTTATATACACGACGTATATCTACAAGCCTCTAAGAGTACATAAATATCATAAAGGTCGGGACAGAGTCCTGCCTTACCAAACAATACGTGTCTAAATCATACTAACCAAACGAGCAACTCCGAAGCAAATGGAGCGCACCAACATCTTCCACTGAGCTGATAGCCTACTTGGAGGGCTCTCGACCTGTCTATCAGGACCTGCGGGCATGAAACGCAGCATCCCCGGGCAAAAGGGACGTCAGTATGAATAATCTACCGAGTATGTAAGACACATAAATAAATACATAAGAGACATGGAAGATATATAGAGTAATTGACTCAACCTGTATGTCTGGATAACTCTGTAAATAATAAATCACTTTTAGCATCATGGATATGCGTATGAATGTCATGTCGTGCATAGGTATATGTTTCATAACATCATCACCCTTTGAGGGCATCCCATTATATCATATCGGCCACTGTGGGCAAAATCATCATCGTATACCAGCTGATCAGGTGGTGGTGCGTATATAACGCCATAACCTTTCCCATATCCCATATACATATATACACGTATATAATATCGTTTGAAGATATATACATATATACGCGTATATAACGCCATTTGAATCATATTTCAGCCATTGTGGGCAACATCATCATCATATACCAGCTGATCAGGTGGTGGTGCGTATATAACGCCGTAACCTTTTCCCATATCCCATATACATATATTTACATATATACGTGTATATAATGCCATCTGGTCATGGGTCAATGCACATGTATGAAATGCATGAAAAATACGTAATAATCTCAATATTCCTTCTGGATAAACTTTTCCAACTGCGTATTATTCTAAGACCCATGAACAGAAAATAATAATAATTCTCATGGGGAATCAAGAATATAGACACCACTACTATTTCTATGAATAGAGTAATTTATAGAAACTGTGTATTTGCTCGTCTCTACAGTATAATTTGGATCATGCCAAAAGAAATAAGGGATAGCCTTAACATACTTGGAGTCGATTCTCTTGAGAAAGATTACACCGTACTCCACTAATATTACAAAATCTCACGTTAATTTGAAAGCTTGGCCGCAGCTTATAGGTTATATAATATGCATTTGCATTTAGAATGGTTGAACGTGCTTTTTATGCAAAAGAATCTTGCTGGACTATTTAAGTTGAAACACAATTTCCTAGAATTTTATGGACTCCTTCAGAAGAGGGGAAATGAATGAATTCTAATTTTGTTAGATTGTTATCTTTGGTTTAGGCGGGTCCCTCATTAAAATATTAATGTCACCTTAAGGTGTGACACCTTACCCATTCTTATTATTAGTCATCTAGGGAGATTAGGAAGCTTGCCACGTTAGGGGGGGGGGGAGAAAATTTAATTATTATCCACTAATTTATTAATTAACTAGGTAAGGTTCGGTTATCCGATAATTAACCAAGTACGCGTATAATTACGAATTATCTCAAATTACCTAAAAATAATACTCATTTTTAATATACGTGATACATTATACTACCGTGGTCATATGATATCTTGCATGGTACTAGTTCATAAATATCGGGTATTATCGCTCGAACCGTATTTTATCCCAAATTGACCATTTGAACGAAAATTTATTTCCTTTGACTTGCTTCCCCTCTCACCTTTACAAATTTACTCGTCACTTGCTTGAAATAGCATAATCCTTATAATCACCAAATAATCTTTTCCTTGGACTGATGTCAATTACCTTACGACAAATTCAACGTACAATACTACAGGTGCAACATTATCGTAATTTAATATTGCGAAACGTAACATCATCGTAACGTAGTACTGCAAGGTGTAACATCATTGTAATATTGTGGGGCGTAACAACAACGACTCTGATCGATAGGCTCTGGCCAAACTAACGCGACTCAAGGACATCGGACTGTCTCCACAAAATTAAATCCTCCGAAATTACTTTGGAAAGAACCGGTTAAATCAGGCCACCCTCGGCATAAGCAAAAAGAGCTTCGATCATTTTCACGTCAGCTCCAAAAAATGATAAGGCTTCGAAATAATTCAGCCACAGGGCAAAACCTCCCGAGGTGGTCATTTATCGTCACATAACGACTCACAATCGAGGTTCTTATCGAGTCATCGAAGAGTCGGACGAACACAAAAATTTCAAAGTGTTTAACGAGGGAAAATAAAGTCATACTAAAGGTCGTATCGACCCAATGCCTAAAACACTTGGTGCCAGCTTAAAGAGCCTCAGGGCTAATTTTAAAAACCTAAGGGTTGATGAGCTCGAGACGTAACCCGACTCGAGGACTGAGCACGAAACGGTTAACTAAAATGCCTAAGGGAAAATGCATTGGAGCCTAGGATCCAACATCAAAAAGCCTGTGGGCCAACCTACAAACGCCTAAGGGCGAAGGCATAAGAGCCTACGGGCCAGCCTAACAAGCCTCAGGGCCAATTTGTAAACCTAAGGGTTTTACCTCGACGTCCAAATCATTTGACTAATCACCGACGTACGTCAAAATTTGGAAGACAAGAAAGAAAAACTCAAGTAGAGGAAAACTCACGAAAGGAGAAAGCCATAAGGATTCCCTTTATATATACACATATTACAAATGAACATTTACAATACTCCCACAGGGAGACTCATGCAAGGAAGAAAAAAGGAAAACCTAGTCTATTCTCGGGACCAGCTCCCTCGAGGGCTCTCAAATATCAATATCGGCATCAGGAGAAAGGAAAAACTTAGCTTCGATCTCATCCGCTTTAGCCTGCTTTATCTTCTCCGAGAGATCGAAGCCCCTAGCTTGTATCTCTTCGAGGGTTTCCCTCCGAGATCTACATCGGGATTATTCCTTGTTTCTCCTCTCTGTGTCAAAGGCTCCTCTCAGCTCAGCCCGAGCATTGGCAACATCTTTTAAGCAAGCGACCGCTTTATTTTTGGCCTTTGCTCGAGCTTCTTCAGCTTAGGCCCAGGCATCAGATAACTTTGGCTTTCATTTGCAAAAGTTCGGCCTCGAGCCTTTCGATCTTGCTTGCCTGCACCGAGCTGTCTTTACGAGCATTCCGAAGGTGCACTTTGAGGGCGGAATCTTTGGACAAAGCATTCTTTTAGGCCATAACATGGGCGTCTATCTGAGCCTTTAGCCCATTGCACTCATGCTCGACCTGACCAACCTTGCCCCAAAGGCGTTCCAGGTCCTCTGTCCTCCTATGCATCTGAAACATCAGAATATTAGTCTCCGAAGATAGGAGAAGAAGTATGCATATCATCTAAACAAGGTTACCTGTCCCACGAGACGGCCTTCGTAGTCATGGCTTAGAGTCACCTCGTACCGAAGGTGTATCATCTCCTTTGATCGTTTATTACAGAGGATCCTGAGGTATTTCTCCCTCTCTAATGCTTTTCGCGGCCTGGTTTCATAGCTGAGCAGCTCGGACTTGATCTTGTCAAAGGCCTGTAAAAAGCACGCTTCAGTTAAAAAGAGAGAGTACGAAACTGAGAGATAAAAGAATCATCAAAACTCACCACGTAGCAGATCCGCTGAGCCTCCTTAAAGGTTGAGCGCGCATCTATTGGCATGGCCTCGTCGGCCCCAGTCGAGCCACTCCTAATGGAACAATGATCGCTCGATACCCCACTCGGTTTCGGCGGCCCCTGGCCCCGAACATCCCTTGTAATTACCTTCGATGGGAGAAGAAGATTAGGGTAAGAGGTCCTCACCTCTTGAAGTACCTTCGGCGGGGGAGGAAGCTGTTGGCGAAGGGCCCTCTCTCCTTCCCTCTCGTGGAACCTTCCCCTCAGGGGCTCCAGGCATAATGCCTCCGGCAACCTCAGAAGGATCCTTGGTTCGAACCATCGGCACAAAATCATCCTCATCGGGAGTACTAATGTCCACGAAATGGCCAATGTATATGAGGCCCTCTTCAGCGAAGGAATCTTCCTTATGCCTCTGGGAAAGTTCGGCCTCGAGGTGAATGTCTTTGTCCACTGAAGATCTTCTCTGATTATTATCTTTTTTCTGCTCCAAAGTCGACGACCCTCTCCTCTCCTCAAAGGGGCACAACCTCATTTCCAAAAATCCGTCAATGTTTTCGGTAACGAAGTTAATATATATAAAAGGAAGTACCTTTCTTGAAAGTAAACCGCACGACACGTACCGTGGTGTTTTACTTCCCACCTACCCTTAGACAGATCGTGCCATATGCACTCGTCATATGATAAGGAAGCTGCCAACTTCCGACTCCAATCTGCAAGATCAGGGATCTCTTTCGGCGTCCACAGAACCGCTGAGAGGGAGAAAAGGAAACACCCTTATTAACCAACAAAAGCAAAGGCGCCGAGTTATCGACGTCGTACTTACGTTGAAAGTTCCATCTTTCTGGAAATGGCATGTACTCGGCAGGAATGATGTCGGTGGTCCTCACTCGAATAAATCGTCTTAACCACCCTCGATTTTCCGTCATCACTAGCAATGAAAGGTATAGTGGACCGACGCCGTAATGCTATCATTCCTTGATAATGCAGAGGCTGATACAACTTGATAAGGTGACTAAGGGTGAACTCAAGCTTCACCTTTTCAGTGAAATACCTCATCATCAGCACTATCCGTCAAAAGGACAGATGAACCCGAGCCAAAGTAACCCGATATCTGCCGTAGAATTCAAGTACCAGGCGATCTAGGGGGCCCAGTGTAAATGGATACGTATATACACTCAGGAACCCCTCTACGTGGGTCATAATATTCTCCTCTTCGGAAGGTATCTGAAGCGTCACGTTAGGCCCCCCACCCGCAGTCTCTCCTCACCGCCTCGAGGTGCTGCTCTTCTATCGAGTCGATGAACCTCGAAGCATGTTCTTGGTGGCCCGAGGCGTCGAAAGGTTTTTCTAGCGCAAAGTCCTTCCTCAAAGAAAAACAATCCAATGTCAGCTCGCCATACACCGGCGGTGTACCACCGACCGGGCAAGAAGCAAAGGCTGGGATTCCCTCTCCTTGGTGAGCGGGTTTGGGCGTAGAAGCCATAACTACTTTGGTATAAGAGCGAGGAGATGAAACTCAAAGCGGAACCTCAGATTAAAGTGGTAGAAGAATTGATCAGAGAAAAGACTATGAGAAAGATAACTGCTCAAAAGGGAAATATCTTCAAATGGGAATGGATAATGCATATATAGAGTGAACAACGGTTGCTCGCCTGCCTTAAAGGCCAATTAATGATGACCAGGTCATTACACCTCATTGGGAAGTGCAACAAAGGGACCACTTCGATCACTACGCGGGTCGTGTCGCATAAATGACACTGTCCAAAGGCTTGAAGATTCCCTTATAAATCTAACCTCAAGATGGTGCCCGATCTCGAGGATCCCTGTCGTCGTAATAGGCTCTAAGGAGTCGTCAACGTGTCTAACCTCCAGATGGTACGCGATCTCGAGGATTTCTGTTATCGTAAAGAGCCCTAAGGAGCTGCATATGTCAATCTAACCTTGAGATTGTGCCCGATCTCAGGGATTTCTATTGCTATGACTATGGGCTTTTAGGAGCCATCGATATCAATCTAGCCTCGAGATGGTTCCCAATCTCGTGAATCCTTATCATTACCTATACATTTTTCTAAAGGAATTATTGCTCCAATCTCGAGATGGTACCCAATCTCGAGGATCTCTGCTACTACAAGTATAAGCTCTGGAGGGAGCTATCGAAGAACCACATATCGATCTAGCCCGAGATTGTACCCGATATCGAGGGCCTTATTATTCAAAGATTGGGCTCCAAGAAGCCGTCTGTCGTCCGCGTAAAATTAATGATTTTGGGAAAATGGATCGACGACACAATCAATGCTTTTGTGGAAACGGATCGACAACGCAATCAAAGCTTTTGAGAAAATGGACCGGCGGTATATTCAATGCTTCTAGGGAGACGAACCGACGAGATGTTTCAACCACTTCGAAAGCTTATGTCACGAGCATGACATCATCACGAGAGGCTCGAGAAAATCGAGGTCAAAGTCGTTTGATATCATTCTATTCTAAGAACGCGGGGATTATCTGTATACGGCTAAAATCGGAGAGACCAATTTTATGATTATTATGGCTTTCCACCACCTGTCCTCGGAAGGCTCGAAGCACGGTTCGAGGATTCGTTCCCTAGGGTCTCCTATGATCGATCTCAGGGCATCACAAATTGGTAGCACAAATCGGCAGCAATCATAGACGAGCGGGAAATTATCGAAAGACACGTGGCTTAAAGTTGATCAGGTCTGCAAGAATAGTAGAAGTCCGTACCGTGACATTAAATAGTTGTGCTAGATATTTACCTTTGTAATAAATGCTTATGTACTATGTTGGGATTCTCCCTCTTATATAAAGGGACCTTTGTCATTTTTTGCACACATGATATCCAATACAAGAAACAAGAACATTCTTTGCTCTCTAACTCAAACATCCTCTATTGTCTCTTTACTGATTTATTACTTCCAAATATTGTATTTCATTGATTGTTCTTCATTTATTACTCATCATTGATCATAAATAGCCTCCTTCGAGGACCATAAAACTGTTATAGCTTCATCGACTGTTCTCCACTAACCCCGAGCCTCGACCTCGAGGACTTATCTCGGCCAGCTCGGAACCCCCGATTCTGGGCAGTCTGGTTTTCCCATTTCATTCCTTTATAGTTTTACCCTATTTCTTGAACTCACACTTAGCATCTATTACCTAAACAACTAGCATTAAAATAAATCACATATTTTTAGAACCATATAATCAAATTTAATTGTCATTACTATTTTCAAGGTAAACATTGAGCTAATTCTTCCGATTCAGCTTTAAAATGATTTTTCAAACTAGATTCCCAAATTCCCAATCAAATTCAAACTCAAATCTTGGAACTAGAGCAAAATCCCCATATTCGTTTGTATTGTTCGACGTCTTAGGGTTCAGAAGCTCAAACCTAGCTTCAATTCAAGCTCAAGCCAGTAATACAAGCTCAGATAATGAAGAAATTAGAAAACTCATATCCAAAATCAACAAAGAGCACAAGGAAATCGAATTTCTAAATGAAACAGTGAAGAACCAAACCTATATTTCTATTTTGGCTCAAAATATCCCATGAACAGTAACAATTCTTTTTCTGGAAAGATTTTAGTTTTTCATATTTTTTTTAGATTAGACTATAATAAAAAATAAAGACCAAAGATTGATAGTACAATCCAAAACCTCTTGTCTGGTACCAAGATGATACAAACTATGAACTAAAATACCGATATACACGCGGAATCAAAATAAGAGCTCGACCTATAATTGAATGGAAGAACAAAAACTAAACTCTATGAACTCAATAAATTGTAACACTTAAGCTATCAAAATAAGAGATATATATACAATTGTTGGAAGAACAAGAACCAATTAGGATATGAAGCCTAACAACCTATATGAACTAAATCAATTGTAACCCTAAGCTATGAAACCCTCATGAGATTTGCCAACTCTTGAAAAATCAAATAATGTAATTAAGCAATTAAGTATTCACTACTAATTACTCACAAATTAAGACTAATTTAACACTAATGAAATCATAAACAAAGCAATAAAGTAATTAAACGTATAAACATAAATGCATTAATTAAAAGATAAGGATAAAGTGTGAGACTTATATGTCTTCAAATTATCATTCATTAAGTCTACCTAAAATAAAAGCCTTAAGGGCTATTTATACTATAGTAGATATTTTACTATAAATGACAAAAATACCCTAAGCTAATTAAAAAAAGCTTAGTTAATTATTAAAAGTATAGCCTTATTGATTTTGAATCCTTTAAAGCACTCAAATGTTAAATTTTTAGGCATGCTCATGCGGCAGTATCACTTTGAGATCGACCCGTACCCCAAGACCCCTCTCATAACTCACCCCTCCTCTCTCTCTCACCATCTACCGTCTCCACAGCCAGAAATCACCCTACGACAACGGGCAGTCCACAAATGAGCCCAAATCGTCACCCTACAATCTCCTTTTCCTCCTTATTCTTTATCCCCAAACCATTTCCTTCAAAAATCCCTACAACCCCGCTGATTTTAGATCTAAGAAGTCACAAAAACCTAAATCCACCCCCATTTCGAGTTTCCCCAAAAAGTTTGTCCTACTTGAGGTTCATACCAACGCTAATCGAACATTCTTGTTAAGAGTTAGCAATTGGAGTCAGTTTTGGACCTATTCTAGGCCACCAAATTCCTACCACCACCATGGAAGCCCCATAATGTTGATTTCTTTTGCCGGTATATGGCGGACATTATCACGTATAACATAGGCTATGCTTCATGTGTGGGCTAATGCTCATGTAACGATTCTGGCTGTTAGCCGGATGTCTTTTTTTTTCCGGACATCCTTGTCTTATATTGGTAATCCTGTCCTTCTCCTTTTCATTTCCTGAATTAATGATTCCTTTGTTAACTGTTACTTAATTCTCAGTTCTTGTTGGCAACATGCTTAGGTCAATCGTTATTGTTGTAATTGTCTAATTAGTTGTTTGTTGAATCTGAAGTTTGGAAAGATTATTTTTGTGGTTTCAAGTTGCATTTCTTTTTAATTAACATGATAATTAATTGATAATTCGTGATTGGTTGGATTTGTTAGCTTTTATTAGTTGAAACTTAATTAATTTCTGATTAATGCTATTAAGAAAAAAAAGGCAGTAATTTTGGATAAAAGAAAAAATTAAAAGAATGTATTAATTGGGACTTCAAGGGGGTTGATTAGGAAATATTTCTGAAGGAATCTTGCTGTTACTTGTTTTAGGAGGTTTCTAGAAATAAAGAAAGGACCAAATAAAAAAAAAGTGAAGGGGAAGTGGTGGATTTGGGGGTTGAAAATAGTGAATTTTAGTAAAGAGAAGAGGCTGGAAAAATAAGTAGGAATATCTGAATAGACAGCTATCCACCGTTATAAAAGATGCTTCTTTCTTAGTATTTTTCAGCTAACACGTTTTTCAGATTATTCCCTCACCTTTTGTGCTTATAGTACACACTGACATTCTATATAAGGATGACACATTCCCTCACTCACGGACACACTAATTTTCTGCAGAAATCTCACATACATTCTTTCATCTTCACTGATTTCTCTTGAAAGAAAAACAAATATGAAGTTCAAATTAGAAACAGAAAACAAAAGTTGCTTTCCTTCCAATTTCTACTGGTTTTGCTTCACTTCTTCTAGGATTTCGAGTGGCATTCAAGTTATGGAACTGTTGGCTTAATTGTTAAGTTTGTTGCTATTTCTTGCTTGCTTGATTTTCAACTTCCATCTCCAACCTTTATTTTTGTCAAGTTCATCTATTGATTCTACTTCTAGGCATGTAACTGTACCTCTCTATTTCTCTGTTCGTATTAATAACTGGAGATCTGAATTGCGTGTTTGTGTTCATGTTGTAGTTCATGTATCCATGTTAATTGATATAAGGTTTATTTACACTGATTGTTCAGATGTGATGTGTTTATATCTTCGTTAAGAAGCTAAAAATTCTAAGTTGAGTTTATTCACCAATTACCACTATCCTTGTACTGTAATGAATTTGGTTTTCAGTTTGTTCATATGACCTTTTTGCTGTTGAGGGATAATCTGGTTTGTAGCATGATCATTGGAAATCCATGGAGTTTATGAGCTTCTGGAATTAATTTGAAGTATTTGTTGAATTGAAAACAGTGTTGTGCTTTAATCGTTAGCTCGAAACTAGCCTGAGAAGTCGGGAACGTTGAAGGATTCTCAATGTCTTCGAAAAACTAGAATTCTGTATCAACTCTGAAATAATATATATATATATATATATATATATATATATATATATATATATATATATGTGTAGTTCATTCCAAGCTGGGTTGTATAAAATTAATTTTGCTTTTGATCATTTGATTCTTTCAGTTTAAACATAGAGTTTAGGGAGTAGTCATTCTTTGCAAGCATGATTTGTGATGTTGAACCCAGCCATTTAAAACACTACTTTGTAATTTGAATTTTCTTTCATATGAGTAGTTCACATTGATTCAAGAATGCACTGTTTAATCAAATTTTGAGGTTTAGAGATATGCGTAGTTGTCTCCGATTGTATGATTGAGTTGGTAGCAGAATAATGGGCCATACCCCAAGCTTGCATAGGCTCGTACTAGATCTTTTGGAGATTCCAACGTGGGCCTTAGATATTGAATGAAAAGAAAATTAGGAATGTAGACCTTAACTACTGTGTGTGTCCAATTCCTCGTCATAATTGATCATTTTCAACGAGTTAAAATGCTTTCAGGGTCCAAAGAATTAGAATGGACTAGTCTTTGCATATCCATTCACAAACAAGTTCCATAATTACAAGACCTTCTCCAATACTCTCAAAGTAGGAGCGTTAATGCACGATAGGATTTAAACGTGTAATAAATCAAATAATTAGGCCAATTATTAATTGTTGAGCGGCCATGCTAAAATTACGAAACTCGGGAGTGTCCCCGATTAACAGAATTCATTACCCGGTCTTCTGTGTTCGCGAGCCACAAATAGAGCCAGTTTCCTCAATTTGGGATCTTAAAATAAACCGATGATTTGGGACACCATGATAATTATTCCAAGTGGCTACTCTAATTAAATAAATAATCTCATTTCAAACAATGTCACTTTAATTGGAAAAACTCTCTATCTTTGAAACAAGGAGGCGTGACACTACGAACCTCCAAATCCAATTCGGACATACGCCCAAGTCCAAAATCACCATATGAAGCTCTCGGAACCATCAAAACTCCATTCCGGAGTCGTCAACACAAAAATTAAACTTCGGTCAACTCTTTCAACATAAGCTTCCAACCTTGAAAATGGTATTAACAATTATATTTGATTTGTGGTTCTAAAACTATGTGATTTATTTTAATACTAGTTGTTGGGTGATAGATGCTAAGTGTAAGTAAGGGAAATGAGATATGCAAACCCAGATTGTTACAAGGCAGAGCCTCGAGCTCACTGGAGACGGGACCTCGAGGTCATGCTATATATGAAC
Organism: Nicotiana undulata; assembly: GCA_005239495.1. Lineage (NCBI taxonomy): Eukaryota > Viridiplantae > Streptophyta > Magnoliopsida > Solanales > Solanaceae > Nicotiana > Nicotiana undulata. The sequence continues at coordinate 77,032 of ML293284.1, forward strand.
AATAACGATCGATCGATGAAGCAACAACAATATTAGGGGGCCTCGGAATAGCCTTTAACGGTGAATAATGAGCAATAAATGAAGAACAATTAATGAACACAATAAATGGAAAGCAATAAATCAGTGGAGCAATTGTTGAGCACGTACGTTTCGGCAAAAAAACAGAGAATGTTCTATTGTATTAAATATTCATATGCGTTACAAAATGACAAGGGTCCCCTTTATATAGGAGGGGGTAATCCCAACATAGTACAAGTTAAATTAGGACGAAAGAAATGCTATTGGTACAACTGTGTAATAGCTCAGTACAAACTCGTACTATTCTTGCAGATCTTGTCAGCTCTAATCACATGCCTTTGGGAATTTTACGCCTTTCCATGACGGTCTCCGACTTCTATCCTATCTCGAGGTATGCTGGGATGAGCCTCTGATATACCATCTCGAGGGACACACCTCAGAGTCGATCATCAGACCCTGCTTCGAAGCCATCGAGATTGGGCTCGGGGCGTAATAGAAACCTTAAAATCGGCCTTCCCATATTTTGACCGTATACAGATAGTCCCTGCATTTCTTGGAATGAAATTATAAGGAACGATTTGAATTCTAGAACTCTTCAATGTCTCCATCATTGCGTCAGTTATGTCATGTAACCGATTGATGTGACAAAAAAGATATCCAAAAGTCACGTTCGCACGACTCTTGAAAAGCCTCGAATTGATTATGACGGTTGGCCGCCCTTTGGCTTTCCCCAACGTGCACGGCTGGCCTCTATAAATACTCCAACCCTTCACTCCTTAACCGTTACCCTTTATTATATCTTCTAACCTTCAACAACTCTTCCTACTTCTTTCTTGTGTTCATATCTTAACCAGTTTCTTTCTTCTCTTCTGAAATCTTTTAGTACAAATGGCAAAGACCTCCAAGGCCGTGCCCCGAGATGATAAAGCTACTTCTTCATCACACTCATCGAAAAGCAAAGCAGTAGTGCCTCCTTGTGTTGAGGAATGTATCCCCGGACCCTGTGAGACGTCCTCCAACTTTAAGGTCGATAAACCTTCCTCGAAACTGGGGCGATGTGAACCCATGCTCGATATATTAGACTTATAACCGATGCCGGGAAGGTGAAGGCTGATTGTCGCTGGGGAGAGGAGGTACAAGTGGATATTCCTTCTCGCGAGGAAGACATAACAACACACAAAGCTGGCTTCCTTAGCGTGTACACATATCCTTTTACCTTAGGCCCGGTAGAACCATCTTCGCCATCGATAGACCCTGTGATCCTTGACTTCTGCAGACAGTACCGAGTGACACTTGGCCAAATCTACCCATCGTTCTGGCGCATTGTTTATATGATTAGGTATTTTTTAAACAAGGTCGAGGGGATGACTTTTATTCTTGACCATCTGATTAGAATGTACATCCCTCAACTTTACCGAGGCTGATTGTTTAAGCTTCAACGTCGGGCCTCGAAGGTCTTCTTTGCATGCATTGATGAGGACAAGGATAGAGGGTGGATGAGCCGCTTTGTCCGATTTAGGACCTCGGATCTGATCCCTGCTAAAAGGATGCCATTCCCCGAGGAATGGAACATGAATCGTAAGTGAATATGTTAATTAAGTTTTTTCTCTTACCTTCGGTCCGTTCTCCCCTCGAACTAACACCGTTAGATGTTGCAGCCATCATGTGGTACCCTAGCGCAGTTAAGGATCTCTCAGGCTGGGTTCGCCAGCTCGATTCGACCTACCCTTATGCTAAGCGCGTCTAGCGCGATCTGGCAAAGACCCGATGAGAAGCTAAAAACCATGGTGAGGTTTTACTTTGTGATGCTTGAATTCCTTAAAAGAAATATCCCTCGAATGTAATTTCATTTCTGTTGTTTATGCTTATGCAGGCCTAGGAGAGGCATCTTTGATGAGGGAACCAACGCTCGTGGAAGCGGTTACCCCTAAACCCAATAAGGAGAAGAAGAGAATGAGGAAGTCTCCAACTGAGCCCTCGAAGCTGAAGAAGGCTAAAGTGCAAAAGCCTAAGGTCGACTCAACGGCCTTGGATCCGGAAGTGGCAGAGGGCCTTCGAGTTAAGGGAGAAGAGAAAGACAATACCCTGCCAATACTTGGGGTAAGAGGAAGCGTGACTGCTTCGAAGCTTGTTGAGCCGACAGTTGATAAATCGGAGGCTTCTGAACCAGAAATTGTTGGTGTTGCCCCACCTCGAGCTGAAGAGGTTCTTGAGGGTGAGTTAGGCGGAGTCCCTAAGCCGGTCGACAGCCAAAACATTTCCCGAGCCGAGGAGAACTCGGTAGATACACTCTAGGAACCCAGTTCAGAAGCTCCCCGAGGACAAGAGAAAGCCCCAGTTGATTCGACCGGGGTTACTGATGTAAGTGATTCTCTGTCGGGTCCGACATTTTCTCCTAGGGAGGTACGATATGCCTGCAATTTTGGGACTCCCGATGTGGGGGCGTCCCTCGGTGAGAATGATGCGTTTGAAGCATTCTTCACTGGGGTAGAAGAAATCCCCGATCTTAATGCTTCTCTCATTTTCGAGGAAGCCGATAAGCTCTGCAAGCAGGTAATCTTTCAACGATTGCGCTCCGAGCCTTGATCATCATTTTTCTGATTTTCCTTCTTTTATGCTTTCAGGCCATAGTGCTTTATAATCAGGCCTCTGCCAAGTTTCAAGGTGAGTTGTCCCATTATGAGGGAGAGTGTAGGAGGCTCTCATCGGAGGCAGACGAGCTTAAGTCTCTTTTTTCCAAAAAGGAGGAAGAAATGCATAACCTTCGAGCTCGTTTGGAAACGGTATCTTGAGAACATGCCAGTCTTGATGAGCAGGTAATATAGTCTTCGTATGTTTTTGTTTTTATGCTTGTCCGATTTCAGCATTTGACACCTTTGGATTGATTTTTGCAGCCTAAGAAGAATGACGCCCTGATGCGGGAGGGGTTCATAGCCAGGGATGCTGAGATCCTCGAGCTCAAGCAGCGTGTGGATGAGGCGGTCTGTGAGGGAGATGTTCTCTGAGAGAAGTTGTCCTCGGCTGAGCATCATCTTCAGCATGCAAGGGCAGAATGTTTTACGTATAGGGACCTTCACATTGCATCGGCTGCCGCGCTATCTGCAGCTAAATTCGAAGCCGATGCGCTCATATCCTCAGACCGAGAAGATTCCGCTGCTGCAAATTCTTAAGCCAAGAAAGTGTCTGAAGAGGCCGAGCTTGAGCGGACCTAAGTTCTTGAGCATGGACGATTAAATCTCGGAGAGAGGCTCTCGAGGTGGCACAATCAGGGGGCGTCAATATTTTGGTCGAGATCGAAAGGGTGAGGGCCCTAGAAGAGGAATCGGTGGCCCTGCTTACTTCTGATGGTGATTCGAGCAGTGGCTCTGAAGATGTAGGCGAAGTCCCCAAGGGGGAAGAGGTCGTTGAAGACCTGGGGGCTGAGGGACAAACCGTTGAAGGCATAACTCCTGAGGGAGCTTCATCCAGTCAAGTGACCCCAGCGGAAGATTAGATTTCTTTTTTGTCTATTTTATGGGCAAGGGATCCGATTTTGAGCTTTGTAAACCCTTATTATATATAAAAGGCTCTTTGCTTTTCGTCACTTCTTGTCTTTCCCTTTCTTTTTGGAATAAACTTTGATGTTTGTTGATAATTAGTGCCTTATGTTGGAATTCAAAATAAAAACCCTTAGGTTTTTATGTTTGATGAGCAGTTAATAATATTTGACCGTTTAGGGCTCAGTCCTCGAATCAAGTTTGACTCGAGCTCATCGACCCTTAGGTTTTTTAGATTGGCCCGGAGGCTCTTTGGATAGGCCCTTAGGCTCTTAGGCTCTTTAGGTTGGTCCTTAGGCTCTTTAGGATGGCCCTTAGGCTCTTACGCATTGGCCCTTAGGCTCTTTTTAGATTGGGTCGATGCGACCTCTAGTATGGCTATAGTTTTCCCTCATTTTGGCCAAGGACTTTTGAAGTTTTTGTGTTCGTCCGACTCTTCGACGCTCGACAAGAACCTTGATTATGAGTCAATATGTGACGATAGTTGAGTACCTCGGAAGGTTTACTCGGAGGCCGATTTTTCAAAGCCTTTTCATTGAAGGCTGATTGTTTCGAAGCCTTTGCATTATTCGGAGCTGATATTATCGAAGCTCCTTTGCTTATGCCGAGGGTAGCCTGATTAACCAGTTATTTTCGAAGTATTTTTGAAGTAATTGAAGGCCTTTAGTTTTGTGGCGGCAGTCAGATGTCTCTGAGCCGCATTAAATCGACCGTAGCCTTTTAATTCGACCGTAGTCTTTTAATTCGACCGTAGTCTTTATGTTTGACTGTAGCCTTTAGTCCCCGAGTGAGGTGACCTTGGCGTCTAGATTGAGGGTATGCCTTTTTAGGGGTCTTACAAGTTCGAATATATAGCCTTAGCCTTAATATCGGAGTTATGCCTTTTTAAGGTCTTATAAATTTGAGTATGCCTTGTTGAGGTCTTATAGACTCGGCATTGCCTTATTGAGGTCTTATAGGTTTGATGTTTCCTCATTGAGGTCTTATACATTTGGTCATGCCTCATCGAGGTCTTACAGATTCGATGCTGCCTCACTGAGGTCTTACAAGCTCGAAGTTTCCCCATCGAGGTCTTATGGATTCGAGTTTTTGATGGCTCGATGAGCTAACTGTCGATGACAGTCCCCGAGTACTCGAGGGTTTCTGGTTCTCGAGTCGTTTTGTGTGGAAGCAGTAAACTTCTTTAAGGTGTAAAGTGTTTTGACACGCAAAGAGGATTCTTCGATTAATTGATATATATGTACATGGTTTTGCCTTTGGAGTCTCGATTGTTCTACATGGAAATGGTTCATTTGACCATTTGGCCCAATACAATATTCTCCCGTCGAGGCCTTCTTAGGCATAACTTGATTCCTTTGAGAAGATAACCTCCGAGGCTGATGCCCCCCAGTATTCGAGGTTGATTGAGAAGAAGCCTTGAATACTTGTTGAGTTCTCCTTAGGTAGCATATAGATGTTGCCTCGTTAAAAACCTTGCCGGTAAAACCCTTTTGGGATAAAACGCCATCGGAGGGGAAAAGAGTGCAACACATGCTTTAAAACCCAAGGTCTTCGAGTCGAAGGATTCTTCGGCGTCTTTCCTCGAACGCCTCTAAAAAATTAGTATGAAACACAAAATGAAAAAGGAGAAGGTTATACCTTAGCAATAATAGCGTTTGAGCATCGAAACGTTCCAATTGTTAGGTAGTTGCTCGCCTTCCATGGTGCTAAGTTTGTAGGACTCTTTGCGTACTACTACGAGGATGTTGTATGATCCTTCCCAGCTAGGGCCTAGCTTCCCTTCGTTTGGTTTTCGAGTGCTGAGGGTGACTTTCCTTAGGGCTAGGTCCCCGACTCCGAAGTGTTGGAGGTAAGTACTTACGTTTGAGGGCTGTAGCCATGGCCTTGTTGTTCGTGTCCTTGGTGGCATGTCGAAATCTAGCGCTTGGCTCTCCGACCTCGACCGGTATCAAAACCTCGTACTCATATACCAAAGAGAACGGTGTCTCTCCTGTGCTTGTCTTTGAAGTAGTTCGATATGCCCATAGTACTTCGGGCAACACCTCTCTCCATTTTCCCTTCGCATTTTCTAACCTCTTTTTCAAATTTTGGATGATGGTCTTATTCGTGGACTCGTCCTGTCCATTTGTGCATGGGTGGCAGGGTGTTGATAGGATCCTTTTGATTATATGATCTTTGAGGAACTTCATCACCTTGCTGTCAATGAACTGCTTCCCGTTATCACATGTAATCTCGGAGGGGATCCCGAATTGGCGTATGATGTGGTCCCAGATGAAGTCGATGACTTCTTTTTCTCTTATCTTCTCGAAGGCATGTGCTTCCACCCATTTCGATAAGTAGTCAGTCATAAACATAATTTATCTAGCTTTACCTTGCGCCGTCGGTAGGGGGCCGACGATGTCTATCCCCCACTTCATGAACGACCATGGTGATAGGATTGAATGTAGTTGTTCGCCGGGTTGGTGAATCATTGGTGCGAACCTTTGGCATTTATCACACATTCGAACAAATTCCTTGGTGTATTTATCTATGTTGTCCCAATAGTAGCCTGCTCTAATCACCTTTCGAACTAAGGAATCGGCACCATAATGATTTCCACAAGTGCCCTCATGGATTTCTCGAAGCACATACTCGGTGTCCCTCGGTCGCAAACATACTGCTAGGGGTCCATCAAAATTTCTTCTATATAGAGTTCCATTCTCGTCGAGTGAAAATCGAGCTGCTTTGGTTCGAAGGGCCCTCGGTTCTTTTGGGTCCGTGGGCAGCTTCCCGCTTCTCAAATAGTCGATGTACTTGTTCCTCCAATCCTATGTCAAGCTTGTGGAGTTGATTTCGGCATGGCCTTCTTCAATCATCGACTTGGATATATGTACGACAGCTCTGGGGAGTATGCCATCTTTTTCGACGGATGATCCCAGGTTTGCGAGTGCGTCGACCTCGCTGTTTTGCTCTCGAGGTATGTGGACCAGAGTCCTTTCTTTGAAGCGATGAAATGTGACTTAAAGTTTGTCTAAGTATCTTTGCATCCTGTCTTCTCGAACCTCGAAGCTCCCATTTACTTGGTTTACTTCCAAAAGGGAATCACATTTTGCTTCGATGACTTCTGCTTCTAGGCCCTTGGCCAATTCGAGACCTGCAATCATAGACTCACACTCGGCCTCGTTGTTAGTTAATTTTGCAGTTTTTATAGATGGCTAATCATGCTGCCCGTAGGTGGTTTCAAAACTATGTCGAGCCCGGACCCTTTCACGTTCGAGGCACCGTCAGTGAATAGGGTCCATACCCCTGATGATGTGCTCGTTCTTAGTAAGAGTTCTTTTTCTACCTCGAGCACAAGGGCGAGCGTAAATTCAGCCACGAAGTCCGCCAAAATTTGGGACTTGATAGCTATTCGGGGTTGATACTCAATATCATACCATGCGAGTTTAATGGCCAATTTGGCCAATCGGCCCGATAATTCAGGCTTATGCAAGATGTTTCGAAGAGGATATGCTGTTAAAACACACATACGATGACATTGAAAATAAGGCTTCAATTTTCGAGATGCACTTATTAATGCAAGAGCTAATTTTTCTAAGTGTGGATACCTTGTTTCAGCATCTCCCAGGGTTCGACTTACGTAATAGACAGGGAATTGCGTACCCTGTTCATCTCAAACCAACACACCACTTACTTCTACTTCGGAGACGGCTAGATACAAGTACATCGTTTCATCCTCTTTCAGGGTGTGGAGCAAAAGCGGGCTTGAGATATACCGCTTCAATTCCTCTAAGGACTGTTGGCACTCCGGAGTCTACTCGAAGTTGTTTTTCTTCTTGAGTAAGGAGAAAAAGTGATGGCTCCGATCTGACGACCTTGAGATGAATCGTCCTAGAGCCGCTATCCGCCCGGTCAGCCATTGTACGACATTTACATTGTTCACCACTATGATTTCTTTGATGGACTTGATTTTGTCGGGGTTGATCTTGATCCACCTATTCGAAACCATGAAGCCTAAAAACTTTCCTGATCCTACTCCGAAGGCGCATTTCTCGGGGTTGAGCTTCATATTGTAGCTCCTAAGGATATCGAATGTTTCCTGCAAATGGTTCAGATGGTCCTTTGCGCGCAAGGACTTAACTAGCATATCGTCAATGTAAACTTCCATACACTGGACTATTTGATGTTCGAACATCTTATTAACTAGGCGCTGGTACGTGGCTCCTACGTTTTTAGCTCGAATGACATTACATTATAGCAGTATGTACCATACTTCGTGATGAACGAAGTCTTTTCCCTATTCTCTGGGTTCGTTTGAATTTGATTATGCCTAGAGTAGGCATCGAGAAAAGTGAGGATTTCGTGGCCGGCCGTGGCATCGATCAAGCGATCGATATTGGGCAACGGGAATGAGTCTTTAGGGCATGCCTTATTTATGTATTTATAATATACACACATCCTTAACTTATTTCACTTTTTGGAAACCACTATCAAATTAGCCAACCATTCGGGGTATTTTACCTCCCTAATTGATCCTATCTTGAGGAGTTCTGTTACCTCGTCTTTGATGAACGCATGTTTTACCTCGGACTGAGACCTCCTTTTCTGCTCCACCGGTTTGAACCTGGGGTCGACGCTTAGTCGATGGGTGGTTATTTTCGGAAGGATCCCTGTCATGTCTAAATGGGACCAAACAAAGCAATCAACGTTGTTAATAAGAAATTGGATGAGGTTTTTCCTGAGTTCGGGGGTTAATCCCGTTCCCAGGTATACCTTTCGATCTGGATCATGCTCGACCAAGACGGCATGTTCGAGTTCTTCAACTGTTGATTTTGTTACATCTGACTCCTCGGGGGAAACGAAGGTTCGAGGAGTGAGGAAGTCTTCTTCGTCGTCCTCGTTCGAATGCTCACAGACCACCTATCCTTCGGGGGTCAGCCTATTTTCTGATTTATCCAAGATGGGGAGAGTTGATGTTGGTGCCATGTCGTGTACCGCGCACATCTCCTTTGCTGCATGCTTCTCTCCGTACACCATTTTTACACCATCCTTTGTTGGGAACTTCATCATCTGATGAAGAGTCGATGGTACCGCCCTGATGTTGTGTATCCACGACCTTCCAAGCAAGGCATTGTACCTCATGCTGCCTTCGACGATATGAAACTTGGTGTCCTGAACTGTATCGGACACGTTGACTAGGAGGATGATTTCCCCTTTTGTTGTCTCGCTTGACGTGTTGAATCCATTGAAGACTCGAGAAGTGGGTATGATCTGATCGAGCAGTTCGAGCTGCTCCACCACCTTCGACCTGATTATGTTGGCCGAGCTACCTGGATCCACGAGTACACACTTAAGGATACATGGAGAAGAGTATGATATTACCTTGAACATCAAGGATAAAAACACATATACATATTGATAACTATATTTCAAGCCCTTCAACACAATCAAATCCTCCTCAAATACACTATAAGAACCTTTATTTTTATATCAATAAGAATTTAAAATGGATTTCTCCAAGTTGAAGATAAACTTATTTAGAAGGATTGTTGAATTTTTACCTTAATTATTTGAAGAAAAGGGATAAGATGAACTGGAGATAAGCCTTCCCAACAACTTTACACACAAAACATCCAAACCAAGAGGAAAAGTGCATTATAATTTCCTTAGAGAGAATTGTCCGTATGGTGCAATTCTAAAGAGATTTTAATTGGTTGAGATGGTGTTTATATGAATTGGATAATGTGTACCAGCCCCTAAATGACCTCCTTTACTATGAAGATTTGATATATACAATTTGTAAGGACTTGGGGGCCTTGGATGGTGGAAGAGACAACATTTGTCTTTACTTGGAGATAACTCTTTTACACGGAATACATATATACATATAAGCACCTCAATATTTATCTACTAGTTATAGGACCTATATTATGTTAATCATGTGTATTATGCATATTTACATGCTAGAATATGTTATTTTAACATCATAACTAGTCCTTATTTCATTACGGGGTATAACATCAAAGTAATACTGCAGGGTGTAATATTATATATGGGATCAGGCTGCACGGTGCAATGGTAATGATATTATATATGGGATTGAGTTGCACGTCACAATAACAACAACAACAACAAAAATAACAACAATAACAACAACCCAATAATAATCCCACTAGTGGGGTCTGCGGAAGGTAAAGTGTAAGCAGACCTTACCCCTACCCTTTAGGTTATAGAGGTTGTTTCTGGGAGACCCTAGGCTCAAAGACAAAAAATCTGTAACAACAACTGGAAACATACACATAAGATCAGCACCGCAAGTGACAACAAATAAGTCGGAAGGACAATAATTATGGCAATAATAAAAATTGAAAATAAAAATAAAAACTAAAACAAAAAAACAAAAAATAAAAAGTGTGATGGAACAATTACCGCTAGAAGTCCTATATAAAACACTATCATACTAGCCGGAACAACGAAGAAAAATGGTCAATTACGCCCTAACCTACAACCCTAATGCTCGACCTCCACACCTCTCTATCTAGGGCCATGTCCTCGAAAATCTAAACTTGCGTCATGTCATGCCTGATCACCTCGCCCTAATACTTTTTAGGCTGCCCTCTACCTTCCTAATACCTGTCAAAGCCAACCGTTCAAACCTCCTAACCAGGGCATCTAGGCTCCTCCTCCCACATGCCCAAACCATCTAAGCCTCGCTTCCCTCATCTTGTCGTCCATGGGAGCCATGCCCACCTTCTCCCGAATATCTTCATTCCTAATCTTATCGAGCCTAGTATGCCCGCACATCCATCTCAACATCCTCATTTCGGTTACTTTCATCTTCTATGAGAATTCTTCTTGACTAGCCAACACTCAGCCCCATACAACATGGCCGGTCTAACCACCGCTATATAGAACTTACCTTTAAGTTTCAGTGGCACCTTCTTTTCACACAGGACTCCAGACGCTAACATCCATTTCGTCCACCCCACCTCAATACGGTGCGTGACATCCCCATCAATCTCCCCATGTCCTTGGATAATAGACCCTAGGTACTTGAAACTCTCTCTCTTAGGGATGACTTGCGAGTCAAGAATCACCTCCCCGTCCGCTTCCCCCAACATATCACTGACCTTGCACTCCAAATATTCCATCTTGGTCCTACTCAACTTGAAACCTTTAGATTCCAAGACCTGCCTCCATACCTCCAATATCTCATTAACGTCGCATCTCGTCTCATTAATCGGAACTATATCATCGGCGAACAACGTACACCATGGCACCTCTAGTTGAATATGGTGTGTGAATGCGTCAATTGCTGGGGAATATAAGAATGGGTTGAGCGCATATCCTTGGTGTAACCCCATAGCTACCGGAAAGGGCTCCAAGTCACCTCCCACAATCCTTACCCGTGTCTTAGCCCCATCATATAAATCCTTTATCACTTTAATATAAGCTACCATCACACCTTTCACCTCCTGGCATCCCCAAAGAACCTCCTTAGGGACCTTGTCATGCGCCTTCTCTAGATCAATGAACACCATGTGCAAATCCTTCTTCCTATCTCTGTACTGTTCCACCAACCTCCTGATAAGATGGATAGCTTATCTAGTAGAGAGACTCAGCATGAAATCGAAGTGGTTTTCTAATATAGACACCGCCCTCCTTACCCTCCCACCATCCTCTACCAAACTTTCATGGTATGACTTAGTAACTTTATACCCCGATAATTGTTACAATTGTGGATATCCACTTTGTTATTGTACAACGGAATCGTCGTACTCCACCTTCACTCATCTGGCATCCTCTTCGTCCTGAAAATAACAATAAACAGCTCAGTCAGCCGCTCCAAGCCTACTTTACCCACATACCTCCAAAATTCTACTAGAATCTCGCCTGGTCCGATCGCTTTGTGATATCTAGGGTTATACTTCATTTTACACTCCTTATTACTTGAGTTTTGGTTAAAAAATATACAAAATAGTCCCAAAGGCTTACATATTGTACTTGTTTGCAGGGTTTGGTAAAACAGATGACAATTAGTCAAAACCAGCTCAAAAAGGAGTGAAACATGCATAAGTACCAAGAACAAGTCCAAACACAGTGCAACAGAGCCACTACGGCCGCATTCCATTTAGTGCGGTCCGCAGTGAAGAGATTCAGAGAGGTGAAAATGGCGAAAACTCGAGCACTGCGGCCGCAAAGCAGTTTGTGTGGACCGCAGTGATCTCACCGCGGCCGCAACCCATTTTGTGCGGTCCGCAATGCTAGGATTCAGAGAGCTGGAATTTTGGAGGTCATGGGCAACGCGGTCCGCAATCCTATTTTATGCGGATCGCAGTAGTAGCCACCGCGGCCGCAGTACATTTTATGCTGCCCGCGGTGTCCAAGTTCAGAGAGCAAAATGTCAAAGCCAAAGAGCCTCACCGCGGCCTCACTCCATTTCTTGCGGTCCGCGGTACCCCCGCAGGGGTATTTTTGTCCAAAAAATTTGGCCTAGTATAAATACTTTCATTTTCCATTTTTAGGTAAGCTTTTGGTAATCTAACTTTGACAGGAGCTCGTGAACATCAGTTTTAGACTACTTTGAGTAGTTTTATAGTGGGTTTATCATTGAATATTCAAGTATTAGCTTGTAATTAAATTATATAGGTTATTATTCATCTATTTCTTTGTTTTCTTTCATTATCATGAGTAGCTAGACCCATCAGCTAGAGTTGTGGCTCAACCCTAGTGTGGGTATTTGATGGGTCTTTTGAATTAAGACTTAGATGTTTATGGGTAGTTGATATTTGGACTGATTTGTGTTTTCCATGTTAAACTAGTGGTTGCAAACACTAATTGGTGCCTAGTTGACTTGGGGTCTTCTTGAGAAAGAGAGCTTGAGTCTAGGAAAATCAGTCCAACAAGGAATTGAGATGTAACCAAGAGATTGATAGTCCCAATTAACGGGTTAAACCTAGAGATAGTAATACCCTACTTGAGCCTAAATTGCTTGCACACTTTTGACACCCAATTGGTCTCGAGAGAGGCAACTAGGGCAAAGCCACTCGAGCTACCGAGAGGTATAGAGTGGTTAATTCTGTGCATTGTCTATATCACAATCCCCAACATAACATCTTTGCCTTAGGTTTTAGATCCCGTTAAGTATTCACCTTGGAGAAAGTCATAGGCCTAGTCCCTTTTATCTATTGAGAAAACATCCAAAAATATATTAGTTAGTTAGCTTATAATCTCGACTAGACTAAACTATAGTTTAATCACAAACCCCTTTGATGAGAAGTGCAACTGAGAACACAACACACCATTAGATCATTTAGGAACTCAACTCCCACATATATAGCTCCCTTTGGAAATCGATCCCGACCCTTCGGTTAAAAGCTGCATTGACCCCGTACTTGCCACTCTTTAGTGGTATAGGTGGGAGCCGATCACTTTTTGGCGTCGTTGCCGGAGAGCTTTTATGGTGTTGATTATCTACGTGAATGGTGGTGTAGTGTGTTTTCCCTTCCTTATTTTGTTAACGTGTGTGTTGAATCAATTCAGGTAGTAATGGCAGATCCTTTGGGTAATATTATTCCACGGGAGGAAGTGTTTGACAATGGAGAAGATGAACTAAATCAAGTACCACCTCCAAAACGGGGCCGGCAGGCCAATGTTCATGAGGATATTCCAGACCCTCCTCCGCCTCCACCTCCGAGAGTTTCCCCTCGGGTCCTTCTAAACGAGGGGTACGCGAGTGCTATTGTCTCGCCTAGGATCCGGGCGGGGAACTTCCAAATCACAAATGTGATGCTGACACTCTTGGAGCAGCGTGGGTACTTCACATGAGCTCCACATCAGAATGCTTATAATCATTTAAAGGGGTTCATTGATACCTGCTGGGGGAGCAAGCAAACAAACATCTCAGAGGATTCATTAAGGCTTAGGCTATTCCCCTTCTCTCTCTGAGGGAAAACATTAGACTGGCTGGAGCGACTTCCCAACAACTCCATATCCTCATGGGATGAGCTAGCAGGCAAGTTCATTGCAAAATGCTTCTCTCCTAGTCTCATGGAAGCGCTTAGAGATGAAATATTGGCTTCCAAACAAGAGCCAAATGAGGCTTTGCATGAGATTTAGGAGCGCTACCGAACCATGGTAAATGAGTGTCCAAATAATGACATGACTGAGGCCATGACACATCAGACCTTCTATAGAGGCATAAATACAGTCAATTAGTGTGTGTTTAATCAATTGGATGGGGGAAACTTCATGAAGCTACCCTAACCCGAGGCATGTGAGGTCTTAGATGAAATGGCTGACACTTCGTCAGCATGGCAGAGTAGAGCAAATGTGCCTCGGGGTGATCCAGGTGTTAATGGTCTTCACAAAGAACTTCAAGAACATGGGCAAGCAATTGCCGAGCTTACTACCACCATGAATCAACTTTCTAAGGCACAACTTCAACAATTACAAGGGCCGAAGCAAGTGAATGCTATGGAGGGGGTAAATATTTTGGTGAACAAGAGAAGACCTCGTGGAAATCAAATGCAAAACAACAATGTTCAAGGTGACCAAGGATCGAGTGGGTATAGTGAAGAGGATTCTTATGATGATCAAGATGAGGATGTCATGTATGCCAACAATTATCAAGGACAAGGGAACAATCAAGGCAACAACCAAAATTGGAACAATCAAGGCAACAACCAAAATTGGAACAATCAAAGGCAATGCAATTGGAACAATAACAACAATTCTAGAAATTGGGGGAACAACAATTCAAGCAATTGGGGGACCAACAATAACAACAATTGGAGCGGGAACAATAATAACAACAATTGGGGCGGAAACGGTAACCGGGGGTCGGGCTTTCAAAGGCCCCCGATGTACCAACAACCCAACAGTCCACCCCCTATTAATCACAAGGCCAAAGCTCCTCAAGTAATGACATGGGTAGAATTGAGAAAATGTTCAAACAAATGATGGATCGCAATGCGGATTCAGATGCTCAACTTGCCTCCCATAACACCTCCATTCGAAATCTTTAAGTGCAAATGGGACAAATCTCTCACGCCTTGAACACACACCCAAAGGGAGCACTACCAAGTGATACGGTGGTGAACCCCAAGGGTGGGAACAACAACAACAATACCGGTCACGCCATGACGGTGACCACAAGAAGTGGAAGAAGCGGTGAGGCTAGTTCTTCTAAACAAAAGAGAGTTATTGGTGATGGGGATGAATTGCCAAATGATGAGGTTCCGATTGAGGTTGAGAAAGTGGTAGAAGATCCTACAACTAGTGAGGTGAGGATTGATATTCATGACCAAGAAGAAGAATTGCAAAGTGACGTGAACCCGTCTAGGGAACACGTAATTGATATACTGGAGCCAGTCGTACCAAAGGCTAAGGCACCATTGCCTAGGCCTCCTCCTCCTTATCCTCAAAGGTTGGAAAAGAAAAAGCAAGAGAATCAATTCAAGAAATTTATCCACATGATGAAGGGCTTATCCATAAATGTTCCTTTGGTTGAAGCTTTAGAGAAAATGCCCGGGTATGCCGAGTTCATGAAGGACTTGGTCACAAAGAAAAGGTCAATGGAGTGCGAAACTATAAAGATGACTCACCAAGTGAGTTCCATAGTGCATTCAGTGGCACCAAGCTTGAAGACCCCGATGCATTCACCATTCCTTGTACAATTAGGAGTGCGGATTTCACCAAAGCATTGTGTGACCTCGGAGCTAGCATAAATTTGATGCCATATTCGGTCTTCAAAACTTTGGGAATAGGTCAACCTCGGGCTACTTCCATGCGTCTTCAAATGGCGGATCGATCTATGAAGAGTCCTTTAGGAATCATTGATAATGTTTTGGTGCGGGTTGACAAGTTCATATTGCTCGCGGATTTTGTTATCTTGGATTGTGAGGTGGATTATGAAGTTCCTATCATTTTGGGAAGGCCCTTCCTTGCAACGGGAAATGCCTTAGTTGACGTGGAGGCCGAAGAGCTCACCTTCCGGGTGGGGATTGAAAAGGTTGTGTTCCACATTTGCAAGTCAATGAAGCAACCCAATAGCACAGAGGTATGTTCTTTCATGGAGCTTGTCACCGAGGTCATTATTGATGAAACAAGCTCAATGATAAATGTTGAAGATCCCGTGGAGGCAGCTTTATTAAATCATGATGATATTGTGGTTGATGTCTTGATCGAGAATACCAAAGCTCTACAAGGCATGGGTTCTTATTCATATGGTCCTCGAAAGTTATCCTTGGATTTGGAGAATCGGAAAACTCCTCCGACAAAGCCTTCAATTGAAGAGCCACCTACATTGGAGTTGAAGCCACTTCCACCACACCTCAAGAGGAATAAAGCCATAGGAGGGACACTTACTGATATTCAGGGAATAAGCCACGCATTTTGTATGCACAAAATCATTCTCGAGGCTGGAGCAAAGCCTTCCTTAGAACATCAACGGAGGCTAAATGAAGCAATGCAAGAAGTCGTGCAGAAAGAAATAATCAAGTGGCCTGATGCAGGGGTCGTCTACCCAATATCGAATAGTGCTTTGGACTTCTCCGGTCCAGTGTGTTCCAAAAAAGGGTGGTATGACCGTGGTTCAAAATGACAAGAACGAACTTATTCCAACAAAGATAGTCACATGTTGGCGGGTATGCATGGATTACCGCAAATTGAACAAGGTGACTCGCAAGGATCACTTCTCTTTTCCTTTCTTCGACCAAATGCTTGACAGACTTTCCCGGTTGAAGTGGTATTGGTTACACCCTTTGGAGATTTTTCGTATGGGCACCCGGTCAAGCATTATCTTGGAAAATTTGAAGATAGCCACGTGGTGGCTTTGAGGAAACTCCTTTGAACTTGGTAACATGCGTCGTGCCGCAACGTTAAATCAGGCGCTTCTTGGGAGGCAACCCATGTTTCTTTATTTTTGTTTTTCTTGGATTTTCTTTGTAATATAGGATTTTTTTGGACTAACTGGTTGTGGGATGTTGTAGGATTGTTTTGATGCAGTGCAGGACTAAGTTGAAAAAAATATTGAACTCTCTGAAGTTTGTACTGCGGCTGCATTGTATTTTGTGCGGCCGCAAAGGTCTTAGTGCGGGGGAAATATTCCAATGCGGTCCGCAGGGTGATTTAACAGTGAAAAAGGGCTCTCTAAAGCTTGCAACCGCGGTCACAATGCATTTTGTGCGGACCGTAGTGGACCACTGCGGCCGCATTGCAATTCTTGCGGTCCGCAGTGGATGCCTCCTCATTGTCCTTGGCTTCTGAGTACCGCGGACCGCGGTTCCATTTTGTGCGGTCTGCGGTGGGTAAGTGACGTGGGCCTCAGGTCCTTTTTCTATAAATAGGGCCTGAGGCCTTCATTTCAAACTTTTCGCTCTCTGCACACTTAATAGACAAAAACCCTGTTCATCACTCCTACTTCTTGACTTCACGTGCTATATCTCATTAATCTACACTGCATCTCACATCTGGTAATTTTAATTTTGTTTTCTTATTTGTTTAACTTTGTTATTTTCTTTTTAAATAGTTGTTTTTCTTCCCTTTTCTTTCAATCAATGCTAGGGTTTTCTTAATAATAGTTAAAGTAGGACTAATTGGTTTAAAAACACTGATTAAACACCTAGGGGATCAATAATATGTGATTTTAGGCTCAATTTGGGACAAAATTTTGAAACCCTAGGTTAGTGTTACTGTTCATCGCTCGCCGTGGTCCGGAATGCCATTTTGTGCGGAACACGATGGGTTGACTTCAGAGAGGTTACAAGGTAAGGACCGCGGCCGTGATGGATTTTGTGCGGTCCGCAGAATCGAGGCCACGGTGCCTTAATGCGGACCGCGGCACCATTTTGTGCGGTCCGCGATGGAATTTATCAGAGAGTGGGTAGTCTGAACCCCATCTCGATGCGGATCGCGGTGCATTTTGTGCGGTCCACAGTACCTTCTTTGCGGCCGCACTTCATTTTGTGCGGTCCGCGATGGCTTTCTTCAGAGAGTGGGTAGTCTGAATCCCACCTCAGTGCAGAACGAATTGCATTTTGCGCGGTCCGCGGTACCTTCTTTGCGATCGCACTTCATTTTTGTGTGGTCCGCAATATGTTGTTATGCAATACTTCTTTCCATCTGATTCTTCACTGATCCTTCACTGATTCTTCTAATACTGTGATACTAACAAACTTAAACATAATTCCACTTGCAGATAATGGTTCAATCACGAGGCGGTGGTAGAAAACAACAGGGAAAAGGAGAGTCCTCCAGGGGTAGAGGCAAGGGAATGATCAAATTGACTCCCCAAGTCCGGAAAAACATCAAAGAGACCAGGAAGACAATAAAGGCCATTGATAGAGATGCTTCCCATTCGAGAATTGAGTATGCGCCCTCCCGGGAGGCATATGACTCAGACTCCGTGCCAGACTGGCCGGAGAGGAAAATATTGAGAAATTCACCTTCGGGCTCCCCTACTGCCCAAGCATCAGTACAAAGGTCTTCTGAGTCGTCTGAGGGCTCAGCTGCGGACAGTGACAATGAATATTCTACCTCACCTACAGCTTCACTATCCGGTGAGCACTCCGCAGAAGAAGAGGGAGGGGGTGAGCCCCAAGTAGGAGGAGTAGAGAGAACCAGGAATCCGGAAGCATGGAAAGATAGATTTGTAAGAGAAGTGGCCTTCCACAAGTTCAAAGAATGGTGGCCCAAGAGGAAGTTGATACCGGAGCGGAAAATCATTACAAAGGACCTCTTGCCTCACAACCCCAATGTGCTGAGGCAGTTCAGAGAGAGAGGTGGTTGGGACTATTTCTCATTACAAGTGGTGGAGGCCAATGAGCACTTAGTAAAAGAGTTCTACACCAACGTTGCCCACATCAAAAAGGACACTAAAGTGACTAAGGTGCGAAATTTGACAATCATGTTTGTCGGGAAAAAAATCAATGATTACCTGGACTTCTCGGAGATGGATGAGACACTGTACTTAGAGAAGCTGGCTTTAGGGGAGAATGCCCGTACGTGGTTAGAAGAGCACTTGGCAATCTCAGGTACCATACTAGAATGGTTGTCAACGGGAGTAATAATTCTAAGGAGAACCCTGAACTTCGAAGCAAAAGGGTGGGAGAAATTTGTGTGCAGTAGGCTAGACCCCAACACTCATGAAAACTCTCTTCCTCTCTCCCGAGCTGTATTGGTGGCATCGATCATGGCGGGGTACCCGATCAACATCGGGAATGTGATGTCCAGGGTAATTACACAGGTGGTGAACGAAGGTGATAAATCCTACCCATTTCCAAATTTCCTGACCATGTACTTAGAGGATCAAGGGGTAGAGAAAAAGAAATTTGATGTGAAGATAAAGCTGAAGGCACCCTTTTCATAGTATATCCTACAGGGTGATGACAACCCTAAAGGCAAGGGCAAATCCACTGTTTCTACTAGCCAGTCTGAAGAGCCGGCAGTTGTAATGGCTTCTACTCAGCCTCTTTCAGCTACCCCGGATCTTGCTCCAGGTCCCTCCACTTCTACATCCCCAGCTATCCCCACATATGCAGCATATCGTTTGATTGCCCACCGATTGAGCCAGACCATCGCCAGTATCAACAACTGGATGCAGGCAGCTACTTCTAAGTTGTCTGTACTTTCTACATCGGTGGCAGCCCAGTCTGCACCTCCTCAGCCGCAGGTCCCATAGTTAGTGGAAGACACTCTCAAGGAGCTTCTAGACAACCAGAAAAAGCTCCTAAAGAACCAGCAGTTGATCATTGCTGCGGTTGATTCTCATGGAAAGGCATTGAAAGAGCTTGCTAAGAAGACAAAGAAAATGAGAAAGACTCGTGCTTCCAAGGAGTCAGTGAAGAAGTTGAGGGTGGAAGTAGAGAAGATGAAGGCGGATCACTTACAATTAGACCTGTTATTGCATGACCCGGCCCCAACAGCCCAGCCTGAGCCGGAGCAGGAGATAGATAGGCCAGCAAAGAGGAGGAGGGTGATTCCCCGAGTTGTTGATGCTGTCATAGAGTTGGCAGACCCGCAGGGAGATTCCTCTGCCCAGCCCCAGATGCCATTACAGGAGCATCCCCAGATTCCGGTACAGTCCCAGGTCCCAGAGGAGACACAGGTTACATGGAGCCAGTCACAGGCTCCTGAGCAGTCCGAGGACCCAGGGACCCAGCACAAGGAGCCTATGTAGACGGAGGGCCAATAGGGAGTTTCTTTTTACTCTCTTTCTTTTATTCCATTTTGATCTGTTTTTGATTAGTTAGCATTGAGGACAATGCTAGATTTTATTTGAGGGGGTAGCCCTATTTAGATGACTGTATATATGAAACTATTTCCTTTTATTACACTTTTTTATTTTTTATTTTTGGTATGTACATAATTTCACCATTTCAGTTTACTCTTTGTACTTTACAACTTTGGTCTGTATATAAAGTTACCTTCTGATGTATATATTCATTCCCTCTCATGTATATTCGACTAAATCCCCCCTTGTATATATTTGTTCTACTTTCCGCATTTTCCTTTCATAGTTTCTTATTTTATTTTCATAGCTTCTTATTTTGAATTTTTGCGTGCAATAAGCCTTTGGTTTTCTTAATGCCACGGTTCTTTCCAAAGGTGGAATTTGTGTGAACCAGGTGGCTCTTCTTGATGATGGATGACACTGACAACCTTCTTAAGGGTTTGAGTCTGTTTTTCTTTTTGCTTTTTGTGTGAATAGTAGCTAGTGAGTAATGGTGCCTCAAGGAAAGTTTCACTTGGGCCTAGAACATTTGCCCTTGATCCTATGGTCAAAAATAAATTGTTGTGTATAGGATGGTGAAAGTTGTGACCTTGAGACTCTTGTGTTGGCCGATAATCATCAAGTGGTTCTTCGGGACCATTGTATTGCTCAAATCTTAGCTAAGGTCGTTGTGTGCCCCCGATTCTGTTTCTTTATAAATCCCATAGCTTGTGTGGTGAGAATTGGAATTGCAAGTCCAAGTCCCGTGCCATTAGTCTAGAACTTGCCCTGAATGTTTGTCTAGGCAAAATCCTAAGTGTAGTTTGACTTGAGATGTGATTATAGGCTCTCCTTGATCCGAATGATGTCTTGATAACTTCCATGGCCTACCAATGATAATATCCCTATCCAACCCTTTTGAGCCTTAGACCTTTCTTTCAAAAGCCACGATACAAGCCTTTACCCGTTCTAACCCTCACTTGGCACCCTATCTTTCCTTAGCACAAGGCAAAAGCATATGTTTGGGGGAGATTAGGAATGCAACAAGGTGAAAAAAGGTACAAAATGAAGAAAAGGAAAGGCAATTATAAAGAAAGAAAAATCAAAAAGTCAAAAAGAATGAACAATCTAGAAGAAATAAAGAGAATCAATGAAAGAAAAGAGATGAAAGGTGTGGAATGTTTAGAAAGGATAAAAAGGTTTGAAATGAACAAGAAGGAGTGACATTATGTCCTCTAACCCCTCAGATAGAGCTTAATGACTCAAAAAGTCAAGAGAATGTACGCAAAAGTGAAACAAATGATGCGCTTAAGGGAAGATGGAACCCACCTAGACCAAATATTTCCTACCTTGAACCAAAAGCCTTTACTATATCTCCACAAAGGTACTATATGATCTTGAGTTGAATGAAGCTTACATTAGTGGCGACTCACATAGGGGCATGCTTATGGTACTTAGAGCCGGACTTGAGACCTTTCTTTGAGAGAGATGAGTGTGCTTCCTTTATCCTCGCTCTGAGTGCTACAATCTAAAAGTGAGGTTTGCTTAGGGAGAGTTGAGGAGTATGAGTTTGGGTTCCACAATGACCAAAGTAGTAGAAAGAGTTTCTTTGATGGGTTGAGTCAACTCTTGATGCTCTTGTGTCGCATTAAATCCATGGTTGCAATTGTTAGTCCCAATTGATGCTAGAAGAGGTTACCTTAGTGCAACTGAATTTTCTTGGATTTACTCTTAAGAGGTGGGGCTTATTTTGTTTGCTTGAGGACAAGCAAAAGCTTAAGTTTGGGGGAGTTGATATCGAGGGATTATACTTCATTTTACACTCCTTCTTACTTGAGTTTTGGTTAAAAATATATACAAAATAGTCCCAAAGGATTACATGTTGTACTTGTTTGCAGGGTTTGGTCATAAAGATGACAATTAGTCAAAACCAGCTCAAAAAGGAGTGAAACATGCACAATTACCAAGAACAAGTCCAAACACAGTGCAACAGAGCTACTATAGCCGCATTCCATTTAGTGCGGTCCGCAGTGAAGAGATTCAGAGAGGTGCAAATGGCGAAAACTCGAGCACTGCGGCCGCAAAGCAGTTTTTGTGGACCGAAGTGATCTCACCGCGGCCGCAACCCATTTTGTGCGGTCCACAATGCTAGGATTCAGAGAGCTGGAATTTTGGAGGCCATGGCCAATGCGGTCCGCAATCCAATTTTATGCGGATCACAGTAGTAGCCACCGCGGTCGTGGTGCATTTTATGCAACCCGCAGTGACCAAGTTCAGAGAGCAAAATGTCAAAGCCAAAGAGCCTCACCGCGGCCTCACTCCATTTCTTGCAGTCCGCGGTACCGCAAGGGTATTTTTGTCCAGAAAATTTGGCCTAGTATAAGTACTTTCTTTTCCCATTTTTAGGTAAGCTTTTGGTAATCTAACTTTGATAGGAGCTCATGAACATCAGTTTTAGACTATTTTGATATAGTGGGTTTATCATTGAATCTTCAAGTATTAGCTTGTAATTAAATTCTATGGGTTATTCTTCATCTATTTCTTTGTTTTCTTTCATTATCATGAGTAGCTAGACCCATCATCTAGGGTTGTGGCTCAACCCTAGTGTGGGTATTTGATGGGTCTTTTGATTTAAGACTTAGATGTTTATGGGTAGTTTATATTTGGACTAATTTGTGTTTTTCATGTTAAATTAGTGGTTGCAAACACTAATTGGTGCCTATTTGACTTGGGGTCTTCTTAAGAAAGAGAGCTTGAGTCTAGGAAAATCAGTCCAACAAGGAATTGGGATGTAACCAAGAGATTGATAGTCCCAATTAACGGGTTAAACCTAGAGATAGAAATACCCTACTTGAGCCTAAATTGCTTGCACAACTTTGACACCCAATCGGTCTCGAGAGAGGCAATTAGGGCAAAGCCACTCGAGCTACCGAGAGGTATAGAGTGGTTAATTCCATGCATTGGATATATCAAAATCCCCAACATAACGTCTTTGCCTTAGGTTTTAGATCCCGTTAAGTATTCACCTAGGAGAAAGTCAACGCCCTAGTCCCTTTTATCTATTGAGAAAAAATCCAAAAATATATTAGTTAGTTAGCTTATAATATCGACTAGACTAAACCGTATTTTAATCACAAACCCCTTTGATGAGAAGTGCAACTGAGAACACAACGCACAATTAGATCACTTAGGAATTCAACTCCCACATATATAGCTCGTGTGGGAATCGATCCTGAACCTTCGGGTAAAAGCTGCATTGACCCCGTACTTTCCACTCTTTAGTGGTATAGGCGGGAGCCGATCACTTTGCCCCCACTCATCTTACGCATTGCTCCCACGACCTCTTCCACCTTAATACGCCTACAGTACCTAAAGTCTTGGTGGCTCTTGGAGTGCACCAATTACCCTAACATAATGTTTCTTTCCCCTATTCATTCAGAAGTCTATGAAAGTACGACTGTCATCTCTGCTTAATCAGGGCCTATTAAATCAATACCCGGCCTTTCTCGTATTTGATTTACCTCACTAGATCTAGATCACGAACCTTTCTCTCTATTACTTTAGCCAACCGAAATAATTTCTAGTCCCCACCTTTACCCCCTAGTCCCCTATACAGCCGCCCAAACACTGCAGTCTTAGACTCTATGACCGCTAACTTCGCCTCCCTCCTAACTTCCTTATATCTTTCTCTGTTTGCTCTCTTTTGCTCCTCGTCGGTGCTCACCATTAACTTACTTTAAGCCGGTTTCTTTGCTACCATTGTACTCTGAACTACCTCATTCCACCACCAATTGCCTCTCTACCCGCCTGAGTACCCCTTCGATACCTTAACACCTCTCTCACCGCCTCTCTTATACAGCCCGCCGTCGTCGTCCACATACCGTTAGCATCCCCACAACTCATCCAGGCTCCCATAGCCGCCAACCTTCCCTCCGACTCCTGCGCATTTTCCTTAGTCAATACTCCCTACCTGATCCTTGGTTGCCCCTGTACAAACCTCTTCTTCCTCTATATCAAGATATCGACGTCCATCACCTGGAGCCTATGCTGTGTCACGAGGTTGTCACTCGGGATCACCTTACAATACTCGCACAACCCCTTATCACGCATCTCGAGGAGAAGATAATCAATCTGAGTCTTAACCACCTTATTCTAGAAAGTAATCAAATGCTCCTCCTTCTTCAGAAAAATAGAGTTAATGATCACCAACTCAAAAGTTCTAGCAAAATCGAATAGTGAAGTACCTCCTCCTTTCCTAACCCCAAAGTCGAAGCTACCATGCACCTCACCATAACCATCAGCAGACGACCCAATATGCCAATTGAAAGCCCCTCCTATAAATAGCTTCTCTGTAAGGGGAATACCCCGCACAAATGGTATTGATATTGTATATGAGATTGGGTTGCATGCCACAACGGTAGTGATATTATCTATGGGATTGAGTTGCACTCACGACAGTACTGATAATATGTATATGTGGATTGGGTTACACATGAAATGGAGAAGATTGAATATGGTTATTATTGGTTGTTGATTTTCGTTATCCATTGTGTTGTGGAAGTGTAGTGATGATATTATGGGACCCTCTGTTATGTGTTCTTATTCCAGTCTTTATGTTAAATTGTTGTTCTCTATTCCATTATTGTTTCCTTCTTATACTCATACAAGTTATTTGTGAGTGTCTTTCCATAGCCTCGTCACTACTTACAGAGTATACCTAGTCGGTTCTACTCATACTATACTTCTGCACTTTCTGTGCAGATACCGATATTGGTCCTAGCGGCGCTTACTGGAGATTTGCTCGGATATGTTAATCCAGGAGACCTGAGGTAGAGCTGCACAACATTCGCAGACCCTGAAGTCCCTTTCCTATCTATTGTACTGTTTATTCCGTTTGAGATAGTTGTATTTTATTTCAGACCGTGTTTGAAGTATTTTAGCAGCTCATGCACTTGTGACACCATTTGTTTTGGATTAGATTAAATAGCAATGACTTCAGTTTATTATATTTAAATGTATTACATTCTTAATTTCTTAATGTCCTGTTTAAAATTGTTACATTAAGTAATAGTGTAGCTAATGTTAGCTTGCCTAGCAAGTGGGTGTTAGGCGTCATCTCGGCCTCGTGGTTGGAATTTTGGGCCGTGACAGTATTATTCATAACCAGGTTAGACTTTAGGATTTATTATGCCTAGTTTTGGTTGTGTGCCTTACCTGATTTATGTTTTAATGAATTGTATGGCTATGTGAGCTTATTCTTTCGTGTTGGTAATAATATTTAGGATTACCACCTCTTAATTGATCAAGATGGGATATTTATGAAATTGTAGATATACTTGACTTAGTTGTAGTCATGCTTAAATCTTGAGCACAAATCCACACCTTTATTTATTTGGTTCTTGTGCACCTTATTGATTAAGTATAAGACTATGCATCCGTAGAGATGAAATGGTATTTTGGAGTTGCTATGATTATGTCACACATAGACATTACGTGCAGATTTATCTGGATATGGCACGATGTTTCTACCATATATTTATTGTGATATTATTCTTATTGTGGCACGAGATTTATTTCGTATAGTTATGGTGATATTGTTATTTTTATGGCACGAGGTCTTTGCTGAGCAATGTGTGGATATGAATTCATCCTTCTAGGGTCGCTCTTTCGTGTTTCTCTCTTAATCGCATACACGCACGTTGTAAGAAATTGATATATTTCTGGTTGATTCTGATATAGAATCTGATATGGTGAGTATGAAACTAGAATCTTTAAAATAAAAGTGAATCCTTTATGCCAGATCGTGCATACTATATGCTTTCTATATTGTATTCTAAGAAGCTACTTGATGCTCTGTTATGTGCTTTAGAATCATTAGTGGAGATAAAACTATCCATGTTGAGTTGATATCTTTTACTATGATCTTTGGTAACATTGTATCTCCTTTCATAGTCTTGTTGTGTATAATTATGATTTTACAGGTTTATCTAGTTAGTAAGTATCACATGACTTGAACCTCAGTAATAGTCATGTTGTGTATAATTATGAATTATACAGGTTTGTCTTATTAGTTTTTATCACATGACTCGAACCTCATCACTACTTCCCCGAGTTCAGTCTTGATACTTACTAAATACACGTTGTCTCGTACTCATATTGAAGTATATTTTTTGTACAAACTCGAGCGTTGGTGGTAGCAGATCTAAGGAGTCTGCCTAGCAACTGACAGAGGAGACTCGAGGTAGTACTGCGTGATCCCTCACAGACCCTTGCGTTCTTCTTCCTCCTATTTCATATTCTTATTTACATTTTAGACAATATTTGTATTATTGAGAGATTTTTTGCATCTTATTTTAGAGCTCATGATTTGTTACTCCAGGATTTTGGAGATTTATTATCAGAGTACCTTTATACTTTGTGTTGTTGAAAGACTTATTCCACTATTTATGCTATTTCACTTAGATTACATCTTGATCATATTTATTTGGTTCTATGTTGGATGTTGGCTTATCTAGTCATAGGGGCTGGGTGTCATCACGACCATTGGTGGAATTTTGTGTCGTGACACCATGTAACATTTTAATACTCTTAAAGGATTGTAGTGTGTTGATAGATCTAACATTCCAAAAGAGTGTCTTGATCATCATTCATCAATTTATCGAGAGAAAGATATATATATGGTAGAACCCTAATTGTCTTCTTTCCTCTCTAATTTCCTTTTCTAACATACCTTGGTGAATATTCTCACTGCTTATATATATGTTGGAGATTATGCAAAACTAAATCATCTTCATCTTCTTCAACATTTTGATTGCGTTGAACCTGACATTTTTTTGGATTTTCTTCTTGCAAACCAACTACATTATATGAAATAAGACATTCAACGCCTTGTGAGGAGATACCTTCTTGTGTAGTACCAATTGTTGACTTGATATTCCATCATGTTGTTTAACAATATCATATATTGCCTTAGCTTGCACTGTTCCATATATCATATATCTCCAGCTGAATTGGTTGACCTGTTCCAGATGCACAATCAACTGGACTTGACTCAATAACACTTACATAAAGGATTTATCTAGAAATTTTATCATCATTCTCTCTAGATTTAACATTAGGGTTTTTTTAGTAATCCACTAGGTAGGGCCTAGGGCTAGTTTTATTTAAATATATAAAAAGAAAACAACGTCATGTTGTCTTAGTAGGAGTAGGACTACAAGAAATGAAACAAAATCACACATACTATCAAGCTTGGGGTTTTGAGGCCCAAGAATGATATCACAAATTGAACTAATATTCTTAGGATTAAAAAAAAATCAACTAGCCCTTTGCAAAATTGGCCATATTCTGCAATATGTTCAACTGTGTTGTCACGCTTGCCCGTCTGACTGTAAATCTGTAATACTCTGATCCGCAGCTCCTTTATAATCAGTAAACTCACATGAAGTTTGAGATGCATTTCCTGGAATGTCCAAATAATTGATTCCAATTGTGGCTATCTGTTGCAAGTGGCACTGCCTAGCTCTGTATCACTATGTTTCTTGTGCCTCTTATGTCCCTTTTTCTGTACCTGTACAATATGTAATTCCTTGATGTATTTGCATAATTCTTTTCCCTGTATATCCTTCTTGCTATTATTGGTGAGCTCATTTTCATATATCACTTGACACCTTCCAAATAATCGTTGAAAGTTGCTTGCTCGACCCCAAAGAATTGACGTTGTCCTTAGTTCCCAAAGAATCTGGTGCTTTTGCGTCCAGTTGCATGTGTGTTCCTCCTTGATTCCCTGCTCTGTTGATGTCCCTAATTCCATTTTCTTGGCCTTTGTTTTGAAAGCCTCATTGCTTGTGTATGTGTCAATGTGCATTAGTCTATTTAGTACAAGCAGTGAGGCTGTGTGACTCAAATAAATGAGGCCTAGCATTCTGTATATCCATCTCCAAATTATCATGCTTGTGTCAACTATCCATACTCCTTAAAGGGAATGAGCTGACTTAGCTAATACCACCCTTTGAATTCGTATTAAATAGTAGGGCATGATTACAGTAACATCTCCTGCAAAAAAGAAAAAATTGTTAGTAAAAACTGGACTCTCTAGCTTTTCCTCCAAATGGATTCGAAGCTTAAGAACCCCAACTCCTTTCAGATTTCTTTCACATTTCCTTCTCCTCCCTTGGTTTTTATTTTGTGTTGTAAATGCCTGACTCCCTGTATGTGGTATTGACTCCATATTCCTGCTCAATCCTTCTGCTGCTTTACACTAATTCATCAAGATGATATACATCTTCTCCTCTCTTAGTTGTTTTGTGGTTAGGACAAATCTTATTTTTCCATTTGTCATTGAGGTGTGGTCATGCTTTGTCTTGCCTCCAAATAGCATGTCCTCACCTCTCCAAAATGAGAGCCAATTGAAACTGCCCCCTCTAATTCTGGTCAGTAATGAATTCTTCCTCGACCCTATGCTTGAGACTACTCCCAACTGCCTTCCATTGGGTTGAGTGTTGTGCAAAAATATCACCAATATGAAGTTCATTAGGAGATGATGCATAGGTACAGTAGTCTCTCCTGCAAAAAAGCCAACTGGTTTAGTATAAAACAGTGTACTCATATTCTCCTCCAGATGGCTTTGAACATAAAGGACTGCTGTGAATGCTCCTGTTAATCTCTCCTCCTTGATTTTCTTCCCCTCCTTGCCTAGTGTGTTGCAACCTTCACCCTCACATATGGCTTGTCTAGGTTCACCAGCCATCTTCCTTGTAGACTTTCTAGGGATTCTTTTCCTTCTTTCTGCCAGCTTTCTACACTTCCTTACACCATGCTGCTCATTTCGATTTAGCATTCTGGTCAGCTTCTCTATCTCTGCATCCTTTCCTTTGTTATGCTCCTTCCAGTTCGTTTTCACCTCTATCATGTTGTGCCCATTTCTCTTAGACATTTTGGGCATTGATGTGTCATTTTCTACTAGTTTTCTATTACTCCTCAACCTTGTACTATTGCCCGACCTTAATGTAGTTCTATTGGGAACCAAACTTAAGACTTGGGATAGTAGTACACTCCACAGGAACCTCTGTCTTCCAGCTTTGGATCCAATGATTACATCTAAACTATGCTGGATTATTGGGTTGTAAATCTTCTGAAATTGTAATCCTACTCCTATCTGTAATGCTGTAAATTCTTGACAGCATATCTTACCCAACCTGCAGAGGTTCAACCAAGAAGTCCTCCTCTCCTGTATGTCTATGTCTATTTGTGATTTCTTCTCAGTGGATTGAGTGCTAAGCACTGATACCACCACTTGAGAGTTCATCAACAAATGAGGCATAAACATATGAGTTGTACCTGCAAAAAAGAAAACCAAGTTAAGAAGACTGATGTTCACCATACTCTCCTTCCCAAGAATTCGAGTATGCTGAACATATTTGCCAAATCCTTTCTGCTCCTGATTCTTGTCTTGTTCTTTCCTTCCCATTCTTAATTCCTTGCTACCTTTACTCGAAGATATGGGCATTGCATCTTATCACTGTTAATAATCCTTCTACCTTGGACATCCAAATCTTCAAAACTATGACACTCTATAGGCCCTATGTCTAGTGCAGTTTGCAATGTGATCAGCTAGTGTGTTGCCTTCCCTTAGTATGTGAGATATGGTTACATTGCATTGCTCCATCAATTGCTGAATCTCCTCGACCTTTGCTGCTATTTCCCATGGAGGCTTCCAATCTCCATTAACTACATTTTTAATTACCACTGAATCAGTGTGAAGCTCGATCAGTACATAATCATTTTTCACGCAGAAATTCAAAGCCTCATACACATATGTTGCTTCTGCCACAGTGTTTGTTCCTTCAGCAATCTCCTTTCCACATGAATATATCACCTCTCCATCCTCATTTCTCAGTACAAAACCAAACGAGCTTCTACCTAGATTGCTTCTAGCTGCACCATCCGTGTTTACTTTAATCCAACCTCGCTTTGGAAACTCCCACAACACTTTTGTATATTCTAACTTAGGAGTATAAGTTTCCATCATTTTCAGTATACCTGGCCATCTATGAGGGATGTTCTGCATCCTAGGCTTTCTTACCTTAATAAGAGACTGCATAGTATTGCAAATATGGTACATTACTCTACTAACTGTGATTGGATCACCATATTTGTTGCTATTTCTCCGCTTCCACAGTTCCCAAACAATCACAGATGGTAGTGCCTTCATAATAGGTTTTAATCTGTTTACAACCTCAGCATTCCAGCACCTCACTATTGCCTGATTCAAAGTGAGTCCTTCCACATTGATTCCTACATGCCCAAGAAAGAATTTCCACACTTTATTTGTTGCATATGAGGTGAAGAAGAGATGTTGCAATGTTTCTTCTTTTGTGTCAGTACATCACCAGCATTTAGAGGCCATAAGATACCCCAGCCTTCTGTAGAAATCATCTAAAGGCAGCTTTCTTTTCCACAATTTCCACATAAAGAATGCAATTTTGAATGGGAGTCCTTTGATCCAAATGTTTTTGTATGAAATGCAAGGTTCTTGTCTCTTCCTCACATAGTCCCAAGCAGATTTAACTGAGAATTCACCCCTTGCCTCCTGCGTCCACACAAGTCTGTCTAATATATTATCCACCCTTGGAGGTATAATGTTGTCCAGTATATGTGAAGCAATATCATCTGGCAGTATCTCTCTAAGATTTGTCTCATCCCATTGTCCCCCATTCACAACATCATACACATTATGTATCTCCTCATCACATACAAAATCTGGTGGTGTTACAAAATATAATGCTCCAAGCCCTGTCCAGTTGTCATACCAAAATAGTGCAGACCCCATTTTTGGCTGCCATAGAATCAGTTGCTCTATCATATCTCTACATTGCAACATCTTTCTCCACACATGTGATCTATCTCGCCAAGGTACTATCAGTGGATTCATTTTTTTTGCAGTACTTCTGACTCATAAAGGAGCTCCAAAGACTGGGCTTTGTCCTAAAATTCCACCACAGCTTGCAGAACAGAGTTGTGGACATGTCATGTAGTGATCTAAACCCCACACCTCCCTCTTCACATGGCAAACATAAGGTACTCCATGATGCCCAATGTATGATTGCTACTCCAACAATATTGCACCAGAAAAATTGCGC
This sequence comes from Nicotiana undulata, assembly GCA_005239495.1. NCBI lineage: Eukaryota > Viridiplantae > Streptophyta > Magnoliopsida > Solanales > Solanaceae > Nicotiana > Nicotiana undulata. Next base: position 107,919 of record ML293284.1, read on the forward strand.
AAAGCTTTTGTGCAATCTGTTGATCACATATTATGGTGGATTGACTGCTGATAAGAGATGTATAGGCATGCTTTGGAGGACATGTTTTATAAGGACTGCCCTGCATCCAATCGATAATAACTTTCCTTTCCAATTTTGTAGTTTATCCATGACTTTTGTAATGAGACCATGGTAATACTCCATTTTTCTTCTTAAATAAAAAAGTTGGGCAGCCTAAGTTAAAGGGGAACTCCTTCTTGGGAATACCTGTGAACTGTTGGACTACTTCGTCACTGGCAGATTCATGCAAATAGATAGCTGAATTGTTCTTGTTGATTAGCTGCCCATATGCCTCTTCATAATCTGTTAGAACTCCCATAATGAACTGCAGGGATGTGGTGTCTGATGATGCAAATATTATAGTGTCATCTGCGTATGCAAGGTGATTAACCTTTGGACTACATTTGGGCAAACCAAAACCACGATAATGTTGGTTCCTATGTAAGGCATTTAGTCCCCTAGTCATAGCTTCTGCAACTAGAATAAACAAAGCAGGTGACAAAGGATCACTCTGTTTCACCCCTCTTGTCGACCTGAAAAAACCATTAGGCTGCCCATTCACTAGGACTGTGTACCAGTTGTTTGAAATGATCCCATGAATCAATCCAATGAACCTTTATCCAAACCCCATTTTCCTCATGACCTTAGTCAAAAATAGCCAAGACAGTCAGTCATATGCTTTGGTCATGTCCAATTTAATAACTACATTTGGTCCAACTCTTGTTCTAAGACGAATGTGAGTGATTATTTCCCGAGTAAGAAGTATATTCTCCACTATGCTCCTGCCCTTTACGAACATTAGGGTTTAAAGTGCTAGAATTAGGGTTCATTATTCCCTTCTCATGAACACTGTTAGGGATAGCTGAATCTACATCCACGTTGCCCACTAATCCATATTGTGAATCAACATTGACATTAGTTATTGTATAGACATTGTCCTTATCTCCAACATTATTCACACTAACATTAATATCATCTTCTACAACAATTTTATCAATCGTAGCGTCTTCTTTTTCTTGAGACTTGTCATCCTTTTATAAATTTAATTCACCTTCTTCATATAATTCCTCAATTTGATCACCCACAACATCTCGCCAACTCTATCATCCAATAATTGTAGTATCAATCGTTTATGAACGCACATTTTGACATGATTTACTTACACTAACAAATTGAATATTTTCACCTTGTAGCCAAGTTCTTTGAATCTAATAATTTGAATTTGACTTCTCCTTGTCCAACCGATCAACTAAATTTTCAGTTTCACCAGCTTTAACTATAACCTCTACCACACCATCTTCTCTGTCAAACCAGGATTAGGGTTTTCGAAAGATGTTTTAAGCGAATACACCACCAGGAATGATGCCTAGTGGCTAATATATAAAAAATTCCAGAATTTGGTCCAAAGCTTAATGATGTCCAAAACAATATAAATGATGAAAATTATTACTAGCCACTACAAAGAAGAAGAAATCTAAGACTAATGAGCAAGCTATTACATAGTAGTATGATGTATGCTTCCATCTCCAGGTAGTGTAAGTGAATCCAAAAGCCAAGGGAAACTACCAAGTAGTACCTCTAATGCTCTCACCAGGCGCCAGGGTATGCATTTCATTGAATGAAACTCCAACGGACAAAGCTAATGTGGATTCCAACAAAATACACCACTATATTAAAGCCATACAAAGCTTCCAAACCAATGGGTTGATCCAAATTGAACACTTCCAACTTGATCTCTTAGTGAATGCCTCTCTAATATCAGTCATGACACTTGCTGGACAGTGGCTCGAAGTTGCATATAGATGAAGAAAAGACCAACTGCCTGTTTAGAAACATTGGAGTATATATTCCCTTCTCATATCCAGACTGAGCATGAAAACACACTAATACTACTGGAAAATGATAGGGTAGTATATAACCTATATGAGTTGTTACAAGCAATAGTTGTCCATGTACACACACATAAAACATATGAACAATCCATCGTTCAGCAGTACCTTCAAAGACTAGCCAGTACCATATCCTAGTAGAAACGATTATGTAACCTTGTAAGCTTGTTTCTGGTCCAATGACTTGTATGCTTTCCCTAATTGTGCTATATTGTGTGACACTACCTCCAGGTTGAGCATGTTTCCATGCTAATACCACTGGATAATAGCTACACACTATACAACTTTGATAAGAGGACTGGGCAGTGATAATAGCAGACACTGACTCAATAGTTGGTCCATCAATCCAGTGCTTTCTTTTTAGCAACCCTAATCCTAAGGTTAGGGATTTGAGATTTTTCCAAGTTTACCAATGTCTTTCCTACATAAGGTAGTTCCTGATATGATTTAAAAGTGACAGTACATGCAAAAGAAAAAACTATGTTAGCTAAAAACTGAGCAACAACATTGCCCTCGCTTAACACATGCTGAAAGAGCACATTGAAATTGCTCTTGATCTCCTTAATCTTCATCACTTCTGTCCCTATACACCAAGGATATTCCCATTAACCCTCAATTATCCTCTTCATCACCAATGAGTCAGTCTCCATAATAAGAGGGTGCAACTGTTTTTCAAAACAATACATCAAGCATGCTACTATTGCCTTAACTTTTTCCACAATGTTTGTAGTTTCCCCTATCACCAGTGCCTTGGAAAATATCAGGTCACCTTCATAATCTCGTACACAAAAACCATAAGATCTAGGACCAAGGTTACCTCTTGATACACCATAAGTATTACACTTGAACCAACCCTCATAAGGAATCTTCCATGTTACTCTTTTGGTTACCACAAATGGTTTGTATCATTCAAAAAAATTGATCAAGTCTTTCCACAGTAATGGAATGCATGAGATCCATGGATACCTCACTTTAGCTAGGTAATGCAATGTAACTCCCTAACCTCGGGAATCGCGATCGACACTTAACCAAGTGAACCCGGCCGAGCAAGCCTGTTAGATACTTTTTACCCAACTCGCCCATGATTAAGCGAAGACATGATTTCATTAATTAGACAGTAGGAATATCATATATACAATACGAAATCATCTCTTTTGTTACATCATTTCTAAGTTTTAAAATACACACATTCTTATGATTCGAGTGGAACAAGAGTTCAAATTACAACATAATATGTTTGACTTTTCTAGAATCCATGTACAACCCACCAAGTGTCTACGGAGCCTCTAAAGATACATAAGAGTGTTATGATAATGGCGGCAACAAGTCCCCAGCTATACCTCAAAACTTGATAATAATATGGACAAAAGATACAATAGATGAATCCGGGATGATGTGGGACCCACCGTCTCGAGTCTATTGGGAAGAGGATGTACCACTATCACTGATCAACATTGCCTGCTAAGGAACCACTTGCATCAATTTAAAGATGCAGCGCCTCAAGCAAAAGGGACGTTAGTACCGTCGAATAGTACTAGTATGTAAAACTAAAATACCATCTCAATAGAATGAACAATAATACAAGGGGGGAATAGTCATGAGTTCAATAAGAGCTTCAAACAATACTAAAACATCAAAAGGATTACCTAAGTTCTCAAGTCAATTTCCATCTTATTAGATTGGGGAATTTTTATTTCCAAAATACCATAAATCACAATAACATTGTGTTCTTACACAGAGTCCGATCACGATCCGATCGGCTAGGTCATCTCATTTGAGACATCAACCATAACTATAATCCCAGTTATCATTTCCATCCCAATTCCCACCATGTGTACGACATGGCGTCCGATCACTGCCCAATCGATTAGGCCATCTCACTCGAGACATCACCCTTTTAATAAATCATCTCACTTCATACTTCTTTCCCATCTTTTCAATACATTTGCACGATTGGCCTCAATTATTAAGTCATTCTTGGCACTTGGCCGTATTTCATAATTCCAATTTCCCCTTTTTATATTCAACATTATCATCATCAACAACAATAAGTCCTACCATTTAAGATGTTAGTAAACACATGAACAATTTGGGAATCCTAAGAATATATAGGCTTTTCATACAAATTGGCATAAAAACCGTTATTCGATCTTGACATGAAGTCTTAATATTTCTTAACACATATTCCATACTTGAACACATCCTCAAATGACAAGATGACATGATAAAGCATTTATTAACAAATATTGAACATGTATTCTTCAACACAAACACATTTGGAATAGCCAATTCTATAATGATCAATTCAAGACTTACACCAATTACATGAACACTGTGGGATTCGATTCTAAAAAGAAGGGGATTTAGCCAACATACATCAATTGAGCTTCCTTAAAACTTTAAAATGTTCTAGAATTCTTAGCACTTCGGTTTATTTTAGAAATACGGCAAGTTGAACCAAAATTAGGAAGATGGTCATGATTCTAGCTCGTTTGAGCACATTATAAAACACTAGGTGTACATTAATGTTTTTAAGGACCTTTTATGAAAGATTCTATCATTCCTCAACACATTCTCTACCATCTTAGCTCACAACCTCCCCACATACTTTAAGAATACATGCATGCAAGATATCAACCCCCCACACCCAATAATTGTCTTTCTAACTATCCCCCTTTTAGTAGATTTTCGAAAATAAAAGTTAGAGCAAATAGTTTTACCTTCAATATGAGGACTTTCTTGATAATCTTCAAGGATTGAGCAAGAATTATTGGATATCAGTGTGAATGTTACTTACCCACTCTAAGAACTCTCTGTCACTCTAAAAGTATCGGAAAATGCTAAAAAATGGTCTATAACATATGTTTTAACGGAATAGGGTCGGGTTAAAAAAAACCCAAATATGAAGCCTCAGTACAGGATCTGCGATCGCATATGTGACCGCACAATGATTCTTTGGTCCACAAAATGACCATGAAAGATGGCCCTTGGGACTAGGCTGGCCTGCTCTACTCTGCGGCCGTTATGCGGCCCGCAGACCTGTTCTGCGATCGCATAATACGCCATAGACCTCCCTTCACAAAACCCGAAGGATGATTATGCAATAAATATGTGGCCCACAAAACGGTTATGCGGTCGCACAATTTGCCGCGAAATTGACCTCAAAATCAGCCCAAAAAGTCGCTTCACTCTATGACCCGCAAAGTGATTGTATGGCCGCATAATGGGCCGCAGAAATGCCTATCACTGCAAAATATTTTCCTTCACCCTCTACGCTAATCCCGCCATCACGGAACCCTGGTTATTAGGAAAAAATTTACGGGGCCTTACATGCAATGTCTTATTCACCTCATGAATCACCCTGTTGCAAGAGACTGTGCCCTCATGCTTCATAGTGTTTCTCCTTTTCCAAAGCTTCCATGTGACCACTGTTGGATTTTCTTGAAAAAGTGTCTTGCATTTAGGACTATATTTTGCATTCCACCATGCTCTTATCACTTGATAAATCTGCACAATGTTGACTATAATACCTGCTGCCTGAAGAAACACCTTCAATGCCCTTGTTGCATTATCACTTGTGAGGAACAAGTGGTTGAAGGTGTCTACCTGAGGTGGCAGACGACAACAACACTTTGAAACAACCATATAACCACCCCTCCTCCAAATACCATCCGTGGGTATCTTTACTCTCCATAATATCCATAGAAAGAAAGAGATTTTAAAAGGCAAACCTTTAGTCCACACCATCTTATATTTTGCATTTGTAGGAGCTCTATGTCTTAGTATTTGCCATGCACTATTTACTGAAAATCTGCTTGAGGTTGTTGTCATCCAGTTAGGAGTATGCCAGTATTCATCAGTTCTATCAAAATGCACATCATGTATTATGTGATCTGCTATATCTACTGGAAAGGTTTGCTCAATCAGTTGAGTATTCCAATTATTTTCATGCCTCAATTCTTCCACTTCTTGTATTTCATCATTAATAGGAAATTCCGGGGGTAGTACATGATACAAGTCCCCTAATCCAGTCCAATTTTCATGCCATACATTGTTAAAGAACCTAATCATCTTCTATATAATTTCATGCTCTACTTCATCCCTTGCTTCTAGCATTTTTCTCCAGACGTGTGATTCCTTTATAAATTGCACCGTAGTAGGATTTCCTTGTTACAGTCTTGTTCCACATGGAGATTGACCATAATGACTTTGATGTTCTAAACTTCCACCACAACTTTGCAAATAAAGATTTAGATACATCAAAGAGTGATCTAAAACCAAGTCCACCTTCTTCCTTTGGCAAACACAAGTTAAGCCATTTGGACCAGTGTCTGCTTCTTCTTTCCTCTTTATTACTCCAGAAAAATCTAGCAAACATTTTGAGCAAATGTTCCAATACATTATCAGGAGGATCCAGAACCGAAAGGATATGAGTTGGCATGCTTTACAATACACAAGATATAAGTGTTGCCTTGCCACCATAAGACAACAGTTTCCCTTTCCAGGAATGCAATTTTTCCTTTCCCTTCTTAGTAACATCGTTGTAATAACCCTTCCTCCTCCTTGTATAGAAAATATGACAACCTAGGTAAGTAAATGGAAACTCACCTTTTTGGAAACCTGTAAGTGCACCCACATAAGTAATGAGGGATCCTGCCATATTGGAATGCATGTAGTAAGAATTTTTAGACATGTTGATCATCTGCCCAGAGTTTATTCATACTGTATAAGCACCTCAACTATCTTTCGCAGAGAGTAAGGATCAATAGAGGAAAATATAATTGTGTCATCAGCATATGCCAAGTGATTCAAAGTGTCTGTCCACTTTGGCTTCCCAAATCCTTTGAACCTTTTATCCTCAAACAATTTATTCAATGATCTTGAAAGCACCTCGACTGATAAAATAAATAATGTTGGAGATAAAGGATCACCTTTCTTGACCCCTCTTATATACTTAAAGAAACCTGAAGCTTGGCATTAATTAGTACCGAATACCGGTTGTTTGAGAGAAGAATCCATATCATATTGATGAAGTTTTCAGCAAATCCCATCTTCCTCAGCACATGTAATAGATACATCCATGAAACCCTATCATAAGCCTTATCCATATCGAGTTTGATCACCATATTTGCAGGTTTTTCCCTCAACCTAATATCAGTGACAATCTCATGTGTCAAAGGATATTCTCAAAGATTCTTCTCCCCTTTACAAATCCAGATTGATTGGAAGAGATTAACGAAGGAAGTATCTTTTCCAATCTATCATGTAGCACCCTTGAGATCACCTTATTATAAAATTTCTTAGACTTATAGGCCTTAAGTCTGAAATTGTGTTTACCATTGGCTTCTTAGGTAGTAGTACAAGGTTGGTACGGGTGATTGATTTAGGAAGCGAAGCACCTCCATAGAATTACAATTGTATATATCTTCTCCTACAATATCCCAACACTCTTGATAGAATATCCTTGTGAAACCATCAGGTCCACTTGCATTCTCACCACTTAAAGCAAAAATTGCACTCTTAATCTCATCTGTACTTGCAATCCGGCATAGCTCCAGATTTTTCTCATGTGAAACCATGGAAGGCACATTATGTAATAACACAAACGATCATTCTCATGAGTAAAGTGTTTTTGAAATAAATCCACCACTGCATTGTTTGTCAGTTCTTGTGATTCAATCCATACGCCATCACCATTCTGGATCATCTTCAACTATAGTTTTTGCCTCTTGCCATTAACATGATTGTGGAAAATCTGGTATTTCTATCTCCTTCTGCGAACCATGTCATTCCTGCCTCTTGTTTCCAATATTGTTCCTAATGCTCAAATATTTTTTAAACTCTGCATGTGCCCTCTAAAGAACAATTCTATTATCAATAGTTGGCTCCTCTTCAAACATCATATCCTTAATCCTCAAAACATCCTCCCTTGTTGCCAACTACTTGAACATGTCACCAAATGTGAGCTTGCTCCATTTGGATAATTCAATCTTCTCTCTCTTCAGCTTCTGTTTGAACATCAAAAAGGATCCCCATTGAATTATGATATCCAATTATGCCTAACAACATCCTTAAAAGTGTCATGATTTCCCTAGAAGCTTATAAATCTAAATGGCTTGATAAATTGTGTTGCATTCACTCCACAACTCATTAGTAAAGGTGCATGATTAGAACTTGTTCTTATAAGGTGTTCAACCTCAATGCTAGGATAGAGATATTGGAAAGGTAGATTGACAAGAATCCCATCCAACCTCTTTAAAATACACTCAGCGTTGGTCTCTCATTCCACAATGTGAAATGACTTCCTTTGTATCCAAGATCAAATAAACCACAGGAATTCACACAAAATACAAAGTCCTCATATTCTGGAGGATAAATTGGACGACCACCTATCTTTTCTTCTTCACTCATCACTACATTGAAGTCTCCACCAACCACCTAAGGTAACTCCATGTCACTAGTAAGATAATACAAATTGTCCCACAAAGCCTTTCATGTGAGAAACACTTGGCATAAATAAAAGCCATCATAATATGTTTACCAATGTCTTGATGATAAACCTTGATAGTCACATGTTGTTCAATATCAATCAACAATTCCCACTCCACAACTCTATCAAAGAACAACCAAATATTGCCATTGATATTTGAATAAGCAGCATCCATTCCTAACCTCCTCATGTACCTCTGAATATGCCCAACTTTTTAAAATGGTTCCATGAGAGAAGCAATGAAAAATCCATGATCCCTATGCATATTAATCACCCTCAGAAAGGCTTGCTGAGTTCTCACATACCTATTCCAGATCAAAGTGTAAATCATCAATTAGTAGTTGAGGCTGCCCTCTTGGGAAAACTTCTTTTAGGTTGAAGTGACTCTTTGTTATGTGCTTGCTTCTTCCCCTTCCTACCACTCTTTTCATTAAATCTAGGTGATAAGTCAACCTCTTTAGCCACATCTCTGAAATTACCCGTTGTAGATTCATCATCACTTTTATCTTCAAACTGCCTTTTCTCCACCATTGCATTCTGAATATCAAATGGAATCACATTGTGTGTGATTATATCATGAAGTATCTGATTAGGCGACTGCAATGGTACATTTATTTGAATCTGCATTGGCCCCCCAATACCTGAAAAACATGCAGTTTGCAATGCTTCAATAACTCCAGTGTTATTCAAAACTATAGCATGTTCCATTCCATGTGTATCATTCATTATTTTCTTCCTTAGTGCCTCAAAATTCTTCTCCAGAACTCCCATTATTTCCTGCATCACCTTAAATTTAAGCTCATAAATAGATCCCAGATTAGGTTTACTATAGCAAGTAGTGTAGGAGTTACTGTTCCACTGGGACCAACTAGTTTCCAATCATGTGTTTTTTGATCTGACCTCACTGTATCATCTATGACCTTTGTAGGAACATTCTCCAATTCTCATAACCTGAAACCTCCACAGATCACCCCAATAGTGGCCAAAACCTCAACAGCTCCCTTAGGGTTTACTGTTACATTGGTCTATTTCTTTGCTAGATCATCTTCAGCTGATTTTCCACTTGAAACACACTTCTAGGAAGCTCTTGGGAATCCTCCAGTGGTCACATTACTTTGTTGATCATTTGGTTGATGAGAATCATCAATCCTAGTTTCCCGTAAATTAGGGATTGCTGTAGGACTAGGGTTCTGTACACCTGCTGCTTTCTCTTGCTTATTGCTCATGCTTTCCTCCATTCCTGAGCTTGTTTTTGCACTTGTTTGATCCTCCATTAGATCCACCCCATCACTCTATTATGGTCTCCCTGAATTAACTTCTTGAATCTCCCCAATCTTGTAAGATTCTTCAAAAGTTTGAGAGGGAATTTCATGGCACGAGTGATTCAAGGTGACATTGAGCTACCATATTTCTTCTTTGTTAGCTCCAAAATTTCTATGAACCCACTCCAATGTAGACTCCTTCATATTAGCCTCCTCAATCTCAGAATTAATAGGATTAGGAGCCTTGTCCTTTTCTAAACTTTGAATCCTATCCTTATAGGTTTGATCCCAGTAGACGTTGGATTCCCATTCTTCTCCTTGTCCGATACTTTTTCCACTTTTTTTTCACACGCCTTTGTTCTAAAATATTTTGAATCCCTCCTCCAGTAGGATTAGGAATTCCTTCTTTCCCAGCTAACCTAATCCCATTGCTTTTAGGATTAGGGCTGGAATTTCCAGAAATAGGCACCTTCTCCTTCTTATTCTCATGTGCATTCTTTGATCCCTTGAGAAATTAACTATTTTATTTTTATTTGGACTTATACTCACCTTTTCCTTCAGTAATCCTCAAGGTTGGCTGGTCAATTTCCTTAACCTCTAATGCATCAAACTTGTTCTTTGTTGGTATTGCATCTTCCTTAGCCTTTTATTTCAATTTGCCATCTTTCTTTCTCCTTGTCATCCTCAATAATATAACCATTTTTGTCTCTTTGATACCTATTCTTTCTTCGTTACATCTACTCTTGTCTTGCCGTATTAGTAATAGGTTTCCCAAGTACCTTCCCACTGGCCAATACCTTAGTAGTATTAGCCGCAGTGCCTACAATTTCCTTTGCCTTGTCAACATTCTCAATGTCTTCATCAAATCTCCTGTGCAATTCTGGATTAATCACCCAGCACTCCTAATTATGAACTTGCTTCTTACATGTTCTACAGTCTTTAGGCATGTAACCGTATTTGATTTTGATCCACTTAAACTCCACGTGACCAGACTCATCTGCTTCTTCTACAATCCTAATTCTTTGAGAAAATTGGGATAGAAAATTGACCTCAACTTTTACTTTAGCACAGCTTGGTCTAGTACCATTTTGGGTGGCAAGATCAACATGTAAAGGATTACTTACTAAACTTGCCAATGAAAAAACAAACTCCTTACCAAAGAAGTTAGGAGGCATCTCTGGAAAAATGATCCAAGCTACATCAACTGGAGTCTCTTCATCAGGTTTCCACCATGAATTCAACTTCGTACATCTCATCTGCCACATATCACCTTGGAATTTCAAATAAAATACATGCTTTGATAGGAGATGAACATAATCCTCCATCAATGATAATCAAATCAGCACATGGTTATCCTCATTTAAACCAATTCCCTTTAGTTTACACTGTATAAGAATTACTTTACGTAATTCTGTGATCACAGGCTTCCCATAAGAAAATTTTCCAATAACACCTAATTGTAATCCCTATTGTACGATCGATTGTTTAACTTCTTGTTTATTCCAATTGATAATGGGCTCCCCATGTAAAACTCAACAGGCTTGATACGCATTTGAGCTAGGGTTTGCATGGGCGCGTTCAAAGTTTTTGGTTGTAATAGTTTAGTGTAATTCTATAACTGATTGGGTGTTGGAATGGATTGTGGGCTGTGAGGATGGTAAAAATGACTGACCAACCTCAGGAAGACACTAGCCTCCGGCCGGAGGAGCCATTAAAGACTCGTGAGGGCTTCGTGCTGCTGTCTTCGCAATCGCCTGATCGCGAGGGTTTTATCTCGTTGGTTCTTCCGATAGAATTATGGTTTGACATTTCGAGCTTTTGTTTTTGGAAATATCAACTGCCACCAATTTCTTCTCATTTTCCCGGTCATACTTAACTTCCTTTAGTAGTTCACATTTATTATAGCTTTGCACTTTCGTTGATTTCTCAATGACTCACATGATTACATTAAGTTACTTCCTTGTTTGGAATCCCATTCCCATTCCCATAAGATTCAATATCGATTATCCTTGACGTGGTTCCATTCTCCTTGTTTCCCTATGTCCCCAACAATCTTTTCACTAGACAGAACGCAAAGAGGATCTTTTACCTTGTCAATAACATCATGTACGACTTTGATTTTTGCACATTGTCTTTAGATCTATCTGAATCAACATTACCTTTAACCTTGACCAACATGGCATCACATTCTGGCACATCAAGGATCAATTCTGGATGAAGTTTTATAATTCATCCTTTATATGGCCTTGTAACCTATATTTCTTATAGTATTTGAGAAGATAATCATATTGAATCTTCACCAACATAGTTCTTATTTTTTCAGTAACATCATTCTTAGTATCTATCCTTATTTCCTTTGATTAATTAAATAACAAATCAACTTAGACCTTTACCCCAACTAGGTCTAGTCTTGTTAATTGTAGCCATTTCCAAGTGTAGGGGTTTGCCAACTGCTATTGTTAGGATGAAAAGAACTTTCTTTCGCAAAATATGTAGGCAACAAATCTGGAAAAGAGATCCAAGCCATAGCCATTAGAGTTTCCTCACTAACCTTAAACTTAGAATCATAAATGCGAGGCCTCATTTGGTATGAATTTTCATCTTTCAAATTCAAATAATACACGAACTTCGATGTTAGATTAACAAAATCTTTCAACAAAGTCAATCGAATTAACACATGCCTATTATGAAGAAAACCAAAATTGCGTTCACCTTTGATACTATACTGAGCACGAATAATTTTGCATATTTCTTGAAGTTATGGCCATCCATATGAGAATTTACCAATTCTTATATTGCAAACCTTCAATAGTAATCATCCTAGCCACTTATGATTACTTCCATTTGATTAAAGGCTTGCCATGAAGAAATGAAAATAGTTTTGTAAGAATATATTCAACAAATATACTGTTTATAATCATGGGGGTATTTAAAGAAGTAGGGTTTAATAAATTGGAGTAATCAAGGGGTGGATTAGGGATTGTAGTGTTGTTTATAGGATTGGAAAGGATGTTTGGAGGAAGACTAACTATTGTAGAGGGATGAGCTCATACCATATTGTCATGGGGCTCTTTCTCCTTCTAATCGCTTCTAAGTTGCCGCACAAAGGACAGGGAAAAGAGCAAAAGGTAGATCATCCCGATCTTTTGGTGACTTATTTTTCGATCTCCTGTGTAATTATTTTTCTTTAAAAAGAATTATATAATTAATAAATATTTATAATAGATAAGGAAATCCATATATTTATAGAAGCATTAGGGAAGTATTGGCTTTTTTTTATTGTGGATATCAAGCGCCCCTCCCTTCTAAGTGCCAGTAGTATATTGATGTACAAGAAATTGACCCAATATTCGTAATAGCAGATTGCAAAACAAAGGGTCAAAATTGTTCTTGTACAATCGAATATTGTTTAAAATTATCTTCCGTTATACTATTTAGTCAAATATGTCCCCGTAGTTATACTATTATTCGAATCTACCCCTAATTTAGACTGCTGGCCACGTGTCACTCGCAAATTCAATTGACACATCGCTAATTAAAATACCCGATTCATCTCTTATCCACCGTGTTACCCGGCCCTAAATCACTCCACCTTCAAAATAACCCACCTGACATGGCCTCTTCTCTTATCTTCCCTCACATCACACCAAAACCGCCGGAAATGGCAGCTCACTGAAAAATTTCATCAGGCAGCACTAACCTCCACTGTAATGACCCCCTATTTGTCTCCCCCTTCTTCTTCTTCTTCTTCTTCTTCTTCTTCTTCTTCTTCTTCTTCTTCTTCTTCTTCTTCTTGTTTCGTCATCCAAACAGCAACCCGTTCCACCAAACAAGCAAACGGAGTCGTGAAACTCGCCGAAAAATTAAGAAGGCCGCCACCACCACCGTGTACCTCTACTCTCTCTCTTACTTTTTTCCCTCCCTATTTTTCAATCACCATGAAAACCAGCAAGATCCATTGTAGATCTTGACCAAAAAATGGCCAAAATACCACTGCCTCACCCCTCTCCTCCATTTTTTCGAGTCATTTTCTCTTTTTTCTTTATAATTTGTTAGATCTAAATACTTAGGAGGTTCCCGGAACTTTTTGAACTTAGCCAAAAAATGGATCCTCGCCAGATTTCACTGAAAATCCTTAGATCTGATGCTCGTTATTTTTGAATTTCCGAAGACCTTTAGATATCTGCTCATATTAATAAAAACAATTTCCGGTGACCTTTAGAAATCTGCTCGTGTTAATAGAAATCTTTTCGGCTACTGTGCAAAAGTTTGCTTCAGACTTCAGCAAATAAAGAAGCATAGTCACGTGATGAACTTGTTCAATTATCCTCTCAACTTAATCTCATTTTCATTCATTTGTTCAAATAATAATTTCTAAGAACAACGCCAAAAATTTCTTTTAGTGATTGCTTGGAACAACACCAAGAACCTGGTCGTATTTGGTGGAGTTATGTTAGTTGGGGGGTTTAGGTCAGGTGACGAGGCAGATAAGAGATGAATCGGGTATTTTAAATTGGGGATGAGTCAATTGAATTTGAGAGTGACACGTGGTCATCCGTCTAAATAAGGGGTAAATTTGAACAATAGTTTAACGACATGGATATAATTGACAAATCGTATAACGAAGAGTAATTTTAAACAATATTTGATAGTACAAGGACAACTTGACCCTTTACCGTTAAAACTACAGTAGGACTTGCTTCCTAACCATAGATAATGACTAGCTATAGGACATGCTTCCTAACCATAGATAAAAAACCAACTTCGGCCACGTTAGTGTACCATATTTAACTCACAATTATTCTATAGACTATCCTTAATTTTCTCACTCATTCCTTTCCCAATAACAACACTGAACAAGAAATCTAAACCACCCATGTTTACACTTACTCCTTTTTCCTGTTTCTTTCTTCATTTTTATTCCTCTTGTCCATACAAACACAGACCACGGCCGGATTAATATATTTCCGGCCAAACTCAGATGATCTTAATGCTCTCTTTTTTCTTCAAATGTCGCCGAGCTCTGTCGAAAACTCACCACCACCAACAACATATGCTTCTCCACCAATAACAATAATTTTCACAATCATTCTCCTGGTGATATTTTTCGTAGGTTTTTTCTCTATTTTCTTTTGTAGATGTTTCATGCAAAATCTACTATATACATGGCATTTACGACATAGTCCTAACGGAACTCCAATTGACCCTAGGGTTTCAGCAAATGTTCAAGGCCTTGATCCCTTGATTATTAAATCTTATCCAACATTTACCTATTCAAGTGTTAAAGATTATCGAAGAGAATCGTATGGGCTTGAATGTGCCATTTGTTTGGTCGAGTTCGATGACAATAGCCTGCTGCGTCTTGTAACGTCATGTAACCATGTGTATCATCAAGATTGCATTGATCTTTGGCTTGAATCGCACAAGACATGTCCTGTATGCCGTGCAAGCCTCGACTCGCCTGAAATGCTACAAAAAAGGTCACATAGGATGACGAATAATGTCATGCATGACATTAATGAGGACGAAACACTAGATGAAGATACATTGAGCATTGTAATCCAAGACGATAATAAAGACGAAAGTAAATGTGATGGGCACGGAAGTGGGGATTCGAAAACAGCTAGTGGTACACGAGAAAGTGTTGATTTACGAAATAAAGTAGAAAAGTTTTCAAGGTCGCATTCGACAGGGCACTCAATAGTTAGGGCTAGAGAAGTTGAAGATAGGTTTACTTTGAGATTACCGGAACATGTGAGGGTAAAAATAATAAAGGGACATAATTCAACTAAAAGTTGTACGACTTTTGGAGAATACAAAAGCAAAACAACCACTGGAAATGGTGGTTTTGGTGAAGTTTCAGAATCGTCCAACAAACTATAATAGAGTACTTTAGCATAGCACCGAAGTCCTCAAATTTATATTACTAACTTTCCTTTGTGATTTTAAATGTTTTCTTTGGTAATTAATTAGAGTTCTTTGGTTGTAGTCAATTGGATTTTGGAAGGTATATTGAATTCATAAATTTCAAGTAACATGTTTTCAAGTGCTATTCTGAATAAATTTAAAAAATAAGAATCTTTCAAGGTTTCTGAAATATCTCCAGAAAAGAAGAAGATAAAACGTTTCAACTTCAGAAAATACATAGAGCGCGATCCCCTCCGTCTAAACAGACCATTTGCAATAATTTACTTTGTCGACCTGTTATAATTATTTTTCTAATAACACAGATTCATATCTTTTCATGAAATTAAATAATTTAATTTTCGCTGCAATTATTTCTGATCAACAAATAGACGACACTTTAATTTGGTAGTTACCAAATACTCCTTCCGTTTCAATTTAGATAAGGTAGTTTGACTCGGCACATAGTTTAAGAAAATACAAAAAAACTTTTGAAACTTGTGGTTTTAAAAGCTCAAGGGGTAAAAGTTTTGTGGAGCCATGACATTTGTGTGGTTATAAAAACTTCTAATTAAGAGTAAAATGGGTAAAATAGAGAGTTTAAAGTTGAATTATTTTCAATTTTAAAAATGTATAATTTATTTTGAAACAGACTAAAAAAGAAAGTAGCTCATCTAATTTGAGACAGAGGGAGTACAATCTTTTACCAACTCTTCTTCAAGTTTTATTTGTAAATGAAAAATTATTTGCCAGATAATTGCCATATCTAATTTGAGACAGAGGGAGTACATGTTTTTGTGTCGACTGATTAGACACTACAACATTATGCATTTATAGCTACGAAATCTTAGCTATGAATTTAATAATTATAGCTAATACTTAATAATAGCCACAAAAATTAAAATTCCGTGGCTATTTACAAAATTATAAAATTTCTTTTCCACGAAAATTAAGTTGGTAAAGCTAATTCCTCGTATTAGCTATACTTGGTAACAATCGTGGCAATAGCTACATAAATAGCCATACATTTATTGCTACAAATAAAAATTTGTAGCTAATCATAAGTTTTTTCCACACGTCAATAGCTACTGTAACAATAGTAATCTTTTAGCTACAATAAATTATTTGAAATAAAATATTGTAGCTAAATGAATACTTTTGCTTCAAGTTTTAAAAATTGTGGCAGTAGTTAAATGATATAGCCACAAGTTCTAGAAAAACGCTAATATATAGTGAACAAGAAATGCTTGTGATATCATAGGAAATAGAAACAAACCTCCTCATCACATTAAGAATCCTCGCAGCACACCAAAAGTACATGTTATAATATTCTCAACTTGTCGATATTTGACGAAACTTATTTTCTTCAATTTGTTTAGCTTCTAGGCATTTCAACCCTTTTGGTACTTGTTATCCATGACCTTAAAAATATGTAACCTCCAAGATAACATGATTAACTTACTTTATGTACTCTCAATGACAATCTCATTTCTGACCTTACATTAATTGACTTACGACGTGCTCTCACGTACGAAAATATAGAGTGTAACATCACCCCCCCTATTGGAACATTCGTCCTCGAATGTTAACTGATTCGCTTATCAACCTCATAACTTATGCTTCTTACAAACACTTTAATACTATCCTTGCTATTTAGGCAATTGTTCTACGAATAAATTCAAAGGCTAGGGCATTCCCCCCTTTAGGACTCTTTCTCACACCACGGCTTGTGATCGATATCCTTCAAATTTCGTAACTATTGCTACCTTCTGTGATGCAGCCTGTATGAATCTGTCCTTTTATGCGTGACTCTTCTCTCTTTTTTACTCCAACTTCTAGCCAATCTATTGGCCTCACTTTGTGAACATATACATAACTATGCCAAGTTATCCTATTGGAATCTATAAGTGTACTGAAGTTCTTCGCTCGGTACTCTGTCAAACTAACAACTATTGCTATAGTTTGTTTCATAGCCTTAGTTATCTATGCTTATGGATTTACCACAATTCGGTAGGTCATACAATACCATAACTCTGACTTCGATTTATTATTACCGAGGTCTTTAATGCTTTCTCATTATTGTTCATCTGAATAATGACGACCTAATCTCATCTCATAATTTGTAGCTTTTATCCATCTATTGTTGATTCAGCTTAATGTTGATACATAATATACCACTAATAACTTGAAACTTCTTACGTAATACATTGTCACTAGGGATCACGTCTCATCGAGGAACATCTGAAGTTATTTTCCTGATCCACCTAGGGACAATAGTATATTTCAATAACCGTATTTCATGGAATCCCAATTTGATTCATCTTATGGGGGTATACTAATCCTGTGCAATTCATGGAATCCCTTTCTTGTAAAATCAATACTCAATCAAAGGCCTAAATGTCATCCTCTTTCCTACCACCATTACACCCTTAATTTAATACCAGGGCAACATTTCATCCCTTCTAAATACTCCTAATCTTAGACTCATCTAAGTTCATTCAGGCTATACTGAGTTTTCTATAACTTACAGAAACTATCAACTCTCTTGTTTTATGGGTTTAATCCCGAGGACTTACCTATTCTCGCCACCTTCTCACTCACCTTTTCTTATCATTACTGCGATCTACCTAAAACGTTTTCACTCTACCATAATTTAGCTTGCAACCTACTAATATCTATTTATACTACTCGTAGGCATCCTTTAACTTGCTAGAACCATAGATTTCCTTTGGTGCCTTCTCAATTGTCTCTAAACATAAGTAATTACTTTTCCTGGTCATTCTGCCACTTGCTGCATGAATACTTGACTTGTCTGAATGCCCACAAATACTGGAGTTTCCCGTAACTCATATGGTTTCAAATATCTCTTTTGATTTTTACTTCGCGTTCATTAGCCACGATAGGATCCACTTTCTTATGCAGTGTATACAATATTGTAGTGAGACTGTTGTTACAACACCATTTCATCTTCAAGTTACTATGATTAGGTAGAAGCCTTCTTCCTTATTTCCTCAGCTAGTCTTTCGTTGTAGTACTAGGGGAGATCCTCTGACTCCTATAATGCAGCGAGCTTATTGCATCGTATACTCGACAATATTTTTGATGTTATTACTTGCCTATAATTATCCATAGTTACTTACATCCGTGCCATTGTGCTCGCATGAATTCTTCTGAGCTCAAATTTTGACTGCCTTCCCGGTGGCACTCTTTTTTAGTTCCGTTACATTCATTTACTCTCTTCTTATTCTCCTGCTAATATTTCTTCTATCAACATATTATGAAAACATCAACAAAACATTCTTTCACTTTTAGCTCCCCTTAATTCATCTCACCGACTCTTCTGATCACTTAACATTCTCTCTTTTCCTAGGGGCGTGAGTCATACTAAGGTAAATATTTATCCCTTCTAGGATTCCACTACCTATCTTCTGAAATTTATAAACATTGTAGAATTCATATCTGGCTGTACTATTCTACAGTGCACCATCTGGTGTCTCACAAGGAGAAATATTACCACGTTTTGCACTATCCTTCAGAAATGGTAGCTAATGATAAAAACTCATGCACAATTTTGGGTTACTCTAAACCCAGCTGGATACTGGTATCCTATCATTCTCTTAAACTATATTTGTTAGCTCCCATATGCCATAATTAAGATGGGTCTAACCAATTGTATATATCTCTATTATTATTGATACTAACTCAAGATCCTTATATTTCTCAGCCTGAATTGTAAATATCGATAATTTTCACTAATTGGGTACCTGGTACCCTTCTTCACCTTGCTTCTTTTACTTGTTGAAACTTATAATTACCTAGTGATTCTCTTATTTCTTTTACCATATGGATGGATATATGTTCCTGCATTGGGCTCCTTATCAAGAAGCTTACACATCTTAGTACACACACGATCTACTGAAGACCTTACAATTACTTATCATAAGCATGATCCAAAATTGACTTCCTCTAACTCAACTGTTCCACGGCCACGTTCAATCTCTTTTCAACTTTCTTTCTGGATGTATTATAGTTTTATTAAAGATACAGTAGAATTTAGGAGTTTGAATTCTTAAAACTAAGCTGTACCACATGATCTAGAGTAAGAAGAAAGAGTGACAATCCTAAATGCCCTATAGCCTCCTGCTTTTAAGTGTGGTGAACACACCCATAAACAAGACTCTACTAGACATGGCTTGTAGACTCCCTAGGACAGAACTACTTTGATACTATTTTTATCACGACCCAATCAGAGGGCCACGATTGGCACCCAGTGCCTTACTCAACCCAGTACAAATATAACGTATGTTTCTTATCAAACCGTCATGGGTAAATGGGCCATAAGGGTCGTCATGAGATAACCAGAATAAAAGATAAAGGAGTACTAGACATAGGATGGCCTAACATGACATAGAAACTTACACATGTGACTTACGGGCCTATAGGAACTAAAGGAGAAGTCTCAACTTGTCTATCAAGACCTTTCGGCATGAAATGTAGTGTCCCCATACAAAAGGGACGTCGGTACAAATAAAGTACCGAGTATGTAAGGCATGAAAGCAGTACATAAAAGACATGAAAGAAACTTGGAGTAAAGAACTCAACCTGTAAGTCTTAATAGCTTTGTGAATTATTGAACATTTATAATGTAATGCATATGCGTATAAATGTCACATCATGCATAGGTATATAAGTACATAATATCATCAAGCCTCTGAGGGCATCCCATCATATCATCTCGGCCTCTATGGGAGAAATCATCAACGTATACATGCTGATCAGGTGGTGGTGCGTATATAACTCCATAATCTTTTCCCATACCCTATATACATATAATATACGCGTATACAACGACGTCTGTGGGTCAATGTACATGTAAAATGAATGCAATGCAATGCATAAGAAGTAAGTCAATAAAATGTCTCAGGATGTCATAAGATATATGCCTTCGGCTAATATCATGAAATAATCTTTATCAACTTAGATATTTTATGAGACCCATGAACAGATCACAAGATAGCAGGACATATGTGGAGTCAATAATATAGGCAACCTAAGTACTTCTGAGAATAGAATCATTTGTGAAAGTTACGTGCTTCCTCATTTCGTTGTATCATATGGATCATGCCAAAAGAAAAGAAGGGATAGACTTAACATGCCTAAAGTCGTCAATTCAACTCAATAACAAGCTTATGACAACTAGCGCGCCAATCCCTATAACAAAGAAATACATGTACACCTTAGATGGCTCTAGTATATCACGTATATTAAATGGTAACTCGATTCTAAAATAAAACAAGATGTATTTCCCCTAATTTTACTGCTATTTCAAGCCTACTATAGGAGAGTTATAAAAACAATACAATCAGCATCTCAAAAACAACACAACTATAATTCGGAACCTTCAATACAATAAAAACCCCAAACATACCATAACACACCTAGCCAGAAATTGCAACGATGTCAGACCCTAAACTCAGGGAGCGCAACCGGTGCTCAACCCAGCGAACCCAACGAGCAAGCCTATTAGATTTCTTTCTACCCAAATGTAACGACCCGATCATTGTTTTGTGTTCTAGGAACCCGTGCCCCTAAATGAGACTTCCCGTGGTTGCTTTTACTGATTTATGACTTGTGGGGATGGGTGGTTCGGGATTTGGAGGTGTTTGGAATGGTATAGGAACACTTGGTTCCTTAAGGTTTGCCTTAAAGGCCAAGTTTGACTTTGGTCAACATTTGGAGTGAAGGACCTCGGAATCGAGATCCGAAGGTTTTGGTAGGTTCGTATGATGATTTTTGACTTGGTCTTATGTTCGGAACGGGTTTTGGATGACCCAGGAGCGTTTCGGCGCCAAATAGTGAAATAAGGGATTCTTTAAGTTCAAATTGTAGTTTGGAACGTGATTTTTGTGTTATCGAGGTCCGAACGGAATTCCTAAACCGAAAATAGTTTCGTTATATCATTTATGACTTGCTTGAAAAATTTGGTGTCATTCCGGTAGTATAGGTAGGTTCGGCGTATTGGAAACGAATTCAAGAACTTAAAGATTCTTAAGTTTGATCCTATGGGTTTTGAGGTGTGATTTTTAGTTTTAGCATTGTTTTGGGTGTTCTGAAGGCTCGAGCGAGTCCGTATTATAATTTAGGACTTTTTGGTATATGTGGACGGGGGCTCGGGTGGGCCCGGATGCCATTTGGGCATCGCGTGATGCCAAAAACCAGCTAAAACAGCTGCGGGTGCACCAGATCTGGTGCGACCGCACCTACGGTGGCCCAGTCGCAGGTGCGTGACCGTTCCTGCTATCCCAGCTTCGCAGGTGTAGCCTGAGGTTAGTTTGCCAAATTCCGCAGGTACGGATAGATTTCCGCAGGAGCGGAGTCGCAGGTGCGGACTCTGCTCCGCAGGTGCGAACTCAGGATCCCTCCCCCATTTCCGCAGATGCGAGACCGTGGGTGCGGTCCTCGAGGCGCAGGTGCGAGAAGCCTTTAGGAAGTAAGGTTATTTAAGATACGGGACTTAGCCATTTTTCACCATTGCTTTTCCACCATTGACGATTTTTAGAGCATGCAAAGGGGATAATCGACCTAGCTACTCAAAGGTAAGTAATTTCTACCCTAAACTTAGTCTAGTACTTAAATTCCTAGGTGGATTAACACACTAATTAGTGGAAATCATGGGTTAGGGTAGAAACCAAGGTTTTATGGAAAATGAGAGAATTACCAAGGAATTGGTTATGAGATCATGCAAAAACTACATATTATTGATCCTTAGACTATGGGTGAGTGTGTCCTTCGAAAAATTCCGTAATCCGAGCATGTGGGCCCGGTGGTGTATTTTGGGAATTTTCAAAGTAGGTTGTAATAATTAATTAAATAGGGGAATTTCATACTTGTAAGCATAGATTAATTCATTTATGCAATATTTGATTAGTTTCGAGTCCTTGGGAGACGCGTTTGGAGCTTCGGGCGCATTCTTGACCCGGAAAGTAGGCTCGATACAAGGTGAGTCTCCTTTCTAACCTTGTAAGAGGGAATTGTCCCCATAGGTGAACTAAATGATTATGTGTTAATGTTTGTGGGGACTACGTACGTATGAGGTGACGAGAGTCCGTGCGTATTGACTATTATTGTTATGTCCGGGTAGTTAGGCTCACACCATGCCTTATGAATTTCCTCAAATTGAATTATATGCTTTATGACTTCATGGTATGCAACTTTTCTCAAGAAAATAATGGAACTTGGTATTTTAAAGGAATTGTTCTTAGAAAAGGGTTTAAAGAAAGATGTTGATTGTGCATGTGACCGCTTCGCAATTTATATTCCGCGAGCGGAGTGTTGCTTTCCCCCACTCTCATGGGAGGGCCGTATGCCATGGAAGGTTGGTAGATGCATATGTGGTTCGCGCCGTTCGACCCTTCGGCAGTGCACATATATTGTTATTATGATGGCTTAGGCCGGTCCTTATTCCGTTATGCGTATGCTAAATTGCTTGACGTCTTTATGACTATGGAACTGATAGAAATTTGGGGGGGGGGGGNATTATTATTGTTTCACCACTTAAATTGAATTGCAGTTACATTTCGATATTTACTGCCTGATTATCCTCGCATACTTGTTACCTTCATTATATCCTGCTTAATTATATTGCTTGGTGCCTAGTAAGTATCAAGTCGACCTCTTGTCACTACTTCTTCGAGATTAGACTAGATACTCACTGGGTACATATCTTTTATTTACTCATGCTACGCTTCTGTACTTAAATGTACAGGTTTTGAGGCGGGTGCATCTGGGTATCAGGCCGGAGCTCGATCCTGAGATATACCTGGATTAGACTTCACAGTGAGCTGCTTCTCTCGGCGATCTTCAGCAGCACTACGAAGTCTTCTTTTGCTTATTCCTGTCTAGTTCATTCAGACAGTAGTACAATTCATTTCATCTTTTTGTTATACTCTACTAGTATGCCTGTAGACTTGTGACACTAGTTCCTGGCACACATGTAGTATACATTTTATTTTGGGCTGTAAATATTGGTTTATGATCCCTTATGGCTATTTCTTCTTAAGTTAGTCAAATTTTATCCGCTTTTACTTAATTTCTTAAACTTGAAATTTGGCAAGAGTTGGAAATGTTTTGCAAACTAAGGGAAATTCACTAGTAAATTAAATTTTTGCTTGCCCGACCACGGTGTTGGGTGCCATCACGACTTGAGTTAGAATTTGGGTCGTGACACCAAACTCATCCATGAATAAAGAGGAGATGTACTCCATTAATCAACCACTAAAAAGATTTTAATAATCCCATTTCGTTACCATTAGCAACTTCGTTATAATTTCCAAATTATTACAAGTTTTTAGATATAACGAATGAAAAAAAGAAACATATTTTACAAATACTAACATTTCTAGTTTGACTCCCGACATCAAACACCACCTACAACCTGTCTACGGAGCTTCTAAGTACAACGGAAGAGTAATATGAAAATGCCTGAAATAAGGCCCCGACTATACCTCAAAACATGATAATAGTATGAATAAAAGACACAATACATGGCCCGAGATGGATTGGGGCTCACAAAGTCTGCTGGGAAGAGGATGTACCACTATTGGTGACCAACATTGCCTGCTACGGAACCACCTGCATTCATTTAAAGATGCAGCGCCCCGCCAAAAGGGACGTTAGTACTGTCGAATAGTAATAGTAAGAAAACTAAACCCCATCGCAATAACATGAATAGTAATACAAGGGATGCAGTAAGGAAAGCAATATGAGCTGTAGATAACACTAAAATATCAAGTTAAGGATCACTTAGATTTTCAAGTAAGTTTCCACGTTATTAGGTTGGATGGTCTTTTTAATGCCAATATGCCACATTTCACAATACCACCGTGTTATCATACGAAGTCTAATCTCGGCCCGATCGGCTAAGCCATCTCATTTCAGACATCAACCATATTCACAATTTCATTCATAATGACACTGTATTATTACACGTGGTCCGATCTCGACCCGATCGGTTAAGCCATCTCATTTGAGACATCAACCATATTCATAATTTCATTCACAATACCACTGTGTTATTACACGGAGTGCGATCTCGGCTTGATTATATAATCCATCTCATTTGAGACATCAACCATAGTCACAATTTCATATTTCTTTACCATCTTTTTACTATATTGGCATGAGTGGCCCTAATTATGAGGTTATTCTTGGCGCTTGGATGTATCTCATGATTCAAGTTCTTTTCCACATTCCAACGTTATTATATTCATCAATAACAACACGGTTCTCATACAAGACTTTTGATTTCACATGTGAGAAATATAGAATCTAAGGCACATAGGGGCATTTCACTCAACTTGGCATAAAACTCTTTAATCAGATTTGACTCGAAGTCTAGGCATTTTTAATATCTCACACTTTGTATTTCATATTTCATATTTCATGCATGCCTTTTATCGTTCAACAATTGTCATAGATTTCCAACAATAAGGCATTTCTATTCATGACGTGTAAGCATACATAAGAACACATAAGAGTTTTAAGCACATAAAGATTTCTTATACAATTGTCATTAACTTTCATATGAAACACAACTTCATGTCAAAGCATTTGGACTCGCAAGTCATACTTTAAACATATTCTTTCAATAAGAGTACAATATGACAAGAGCATTTAAATTACATAATTAACATGGATATCCTTTGACACCAGCTCATTCAGAATATTCAATTCATAGTGAGCAACTCGGAACTTACATGGATATTGTGGGGTTCAATTCTAAGAGAAGGGTTTTAGCCAACATACCTAAAATTCTCCCCTTAATGGTATTACAATGATCCACTACACTATGAAACTTCAATCTATAATAACAACATCCAGTGGAAACTAAATTAGTAACAAATTCTATAGTTTAGGCCGTTTCGACAATTTAGCAACACCTAGTAGGCATAAATCTCTATATCTCTTAACCATACACTTAGTTCATCCCACTACTACCATTTACCAACAATTTATCCCATCATAATTCTTAAACAATTTATAACTTCCAACATCACATGCATGACTATCCATTCATACCCAACCAACAAAATTCCATCAAATAATCATCTTTCAATCTCTACGGTGGCTACGTTTTTAAATTGGGAACTTATGTCTTCCAATCACCATCATGTAAGTTCCAATACCCAATTCTTACTTATATTCCCATATTAAACCCATGCATGTAAGACTAAGGGTGCAAGATTACGTTTTGGAAGATATCTTGCAAAATCCTCTTTGAGTTCTTGAAGAAATTTCTTGAAAATCTATGGATTTGACGGTAGAATGAGTTATTTCTAGTGTGGTATTGATAGGATTTACACCAATATAATGGGGATTTCTTACCTTGAAGATGAGAGAAGTCGGGTGTCTTGAGATAGTGCTGGAAAGCTCTAAAATTTGTCCAAGTGAAAAGGGGGAAATGAGCCTACGAAATGACTTTAAAGGACCTGAAGCTGGGCTGCGCCCAGTCTCGCGAAGTGAGCCTCACTTCGCTACCCACAACATACAAGTGAAGACAGGATCCTCGCCCGGTCTTGCCAAGTGAAACTCACTTCGTGCCCACCAAAATAACTGGGTGATCAAACTTTAGTAATTTGATCCTATGTTTTAGTAGGACTGTCCAAATGACGAACGACTTGATGCGTTAGAAACTAGACTCCAAGGGATGCACTCCAGAGGCAAAATTAATTGGAAATATATCTATAGTGTAAGAGTTATACCCATTTAAAGTCAAGTGTTGTGCAAAGTTTGGACACTTATTTCACTTAACATTTCCAACTCGTTCCAAATAACTTCTTCTAACTTACAAACCTCCTTAATATGTTCCAAAACACACTCCTTATGTAGTTTCTAGTCAAAATAATATGGTTCTATCCCATAGGTCTCCTTTAATACCCGAATACGTTATTCCCAAACACCATTGGCACACTTTAAAAATCATATATCATTAGGAAATTTTAACGGGGCCTTACATTCTCCCCTGCTTAAGATCATTCGTCCTCGAAGGAGGGTTAGAATATTCCATAAATACCAAATATGACTTAAATCCTCATCCACACAGCAAAATTTCCGAATTTTACTAACTCCATAAATTTTCAAATATTTCGCTAGAGTCTCCCCTGTAGCTGGGCCTATCCACCCGTCAGAGAATCCCATAAACCAATCCTAGAAACACATCCCAACTCGACAAAACATTACAATGTATATATTAATAACACAAATCTCAGCATTACAACACTGCCTTATAAAAATAATATTTGGACATGAACTGCTCATTTTTAAATCATAACACCTAGAAAGTACCTTTCATATCAAAACCAATTGCTGTACAATCAAGCCCAAAAAAGTACCTTCTTTCCACAACGCTTTCATCCGTCAAGGTGACCTTCTCGACTCACAGACTTCGCCATAGTACTTTAACTGAGGCAGTCTCAACTCCTAATTTTTATCTAACAAATATGGCAAATAAATACCCCTCATAATCCAATTATCCATTAACTTCACCTTCACTAGCTTTCACTGGAATGATAGACAAAGAATTTCCAACTACCTTCTTAGACATAGACACATGAAACACCGGGTGCACGGAGGACAATAATAGGGAAACATCATACTCATAGTTTGGCCTATTTCCTTCAAGATTTCACAAGACCTAATGTCACTACACATACTTACCTTCCTTAACAATTCACCCAATATATTCATAGAGAAAATCTTGAGAATAACCAGTTCACTTTCTTCAACTCTCGTCGAACACCCAAACTAAACCTTTGGCGACCTCCAAAAATTACTCTAAGATATTCTGGCTTGAATATGACCTTAAAACATCCTATCCAATATATCAGAATAATGCTTCTTCTTTGTCATGTTTGAACCTTCAACCCCAATAGATCACTATAAGAAGGAACAACGAGGTTCGAGATTGGGCTGGAATTATTCAAGAATCCATTAATGTGCTGAGCAGAGTATTTCGTGAGGTTATATATCCTAAGAGACATGAAGCATACTACGGATAAAGCTGACATGATTATTCATTGTGGTGACATTATTGATTGGAGAAATGAGGCATAGAGTTTCCTAGTAGGCATTGATAATGTAGGGACCATGTTCATGATTCTTTAGATTTAAAATAAATGAGTCATTTTAGACACGTGACATATAGGAGGCATGGTCGGGAAGATAAAGACATTAGCGTCACTTATTCTTGGAAGACTATGAGTCATGAAAAGGACAACAACAATTGTTTCATTCCATATGTGCCTTGTTCGGCAATAGTAGGCCTAAAAGAGAGATAGCCAAGTATATGACACCAGTTTCCTTCTTAAGTGTATAGAAAATAAGTTCAACTCAAAATGAGAAGATTCTTGCACCATTAAGATGATAGAGGTTTCAAAAATACATGTAGCTGCTTTACACTGTTAACAGTATTTAACACAAGAAAACTATGCCCCAATCCTGCCAGGTTGAAAAAGAGGGTGAACATTTGTGAGATTGTTATAATTCTGGAAGCTTAACCCCTTCATGATAGTTGATCCTATATGAGAGGACTAGGGACACGATAAACTTGTCCCTCAAACTAATATGTTCATGATGTTCCCTAAAATCTGAAACATCTAATTCCAACCTTTAGCGAGTGAAACCATGTATCTAGGACAACTAAATATTTGGGATTAGATCATGCATTGGTTAGAAATGTTCTAATGGGTAATGTGACGCTCAGAAGAAAAGACAAATAACTCCTATCCTCCCATGGATGTGGAACATTAAGGATAGTAAACTTCCCGCACATGACAAGGATGCACTATAGAATAATCGTGGAAGATTTGCAGATGTCCATAATAAGCTCGCCACATATCTTGTGACTTGAAAATTACTCAGATGCAAAGGAAACATGGGATAACATAACAAGCAAACATAATGCTATGATAATCCCAAATGTGCATTTGGTTTTAACGAAGAGCCTATTTAAGGGTCTTTATGAGAAATGACGTGTTACAATGACATATAGAAGGGCGTGGTCTCTCCTGGTTATCCAACCAGATTCAGGGAACTAGCACAATGAAATAAACTAAGGAACACGGTCAATACATGTTGTAGAGGTGTAAAGATAAAACGAATATTTTTTATGAGCTGGACATGTTTATGCTATATTAACTTCCAAACTGTAATACCAGGCCACGTCATGGGAAACTACAATACTAGGAACAATGTTAGCTATTTACTGAAGAATGATCTAAGTGGACATGAAATTCATACTGAGATGGGCAAACAAAAAGACCTACCTGTGACGAATTTGTGACAATCTCAATTTTCTCAGAAACTTTTATGCAAACAAGTGACCCCTTTCAATTGAAAGGTACACATATGGTAGGTGTTGAGATATACTCTCATGTTACTAGATTGCGAAAAGGATTCATGAATATTCACAAAGCAGTAAAGTGATTGTTCCAATCATAGAAGCCACGTATACCGGAGAGAGAAAGAGTGGCTCAATAAGGATCTCAACACTAGGATACTTTACATTGGATTTGATATCACATTGGTAAACTTTATGACGGTGCATGCATAAGCAGAAGCGAGTAGATGTTATCCATTTGAATCGAAATGTTCTATGACAAATTCATCAAATATAGTCCCTTGTTGGGAATTTAGGTAAGCAAGTGGGAAGTATTAGCCTAGGGTTATAACCCAATTCAAGGAAATCATTATAAAACTCAAATTCTCATGAAGTTGCAAATATAAGGAATTGTGATAAAGAGACTTCATAAATAACAGGTCTCATTCAAAGAGTAGGTACATGCATTGCAATGTTTTGTTAAGACCATATTTATGAAGGCTCTTCAATATGGATGTTCATATACAACAAGAAAATAATGAGGTGTTCATAATGATGTAGTAAGGAGTGACTTACATCGTGATTTAGATTGACATGGCAATACCTTAATTGATGCACCTCGACTCCACTTCCATGGCATACATTAGCACCATAGTTGCATACCCCTGCATGGCATCTCCTACACTTAACACGACTTGTATGAGGGTTGTATACGACTAAATCGATGAGTCCGATTTTAAGACTATTACGGCACTCCGCAGCCTGTATTCGGGAGGCCCGAGATACAATTCGAAGATCGGCCCCGAGGGTTGCCTAAGATCGACCTCGGGGCAGTGCAAATCGGTGACTATCGTAGAAAATAGGGAATTCCCAAAAAGCACGTGGTTAAAGCTGACCAACTCTACAAGAATAGTACAAGTCCATACCATGAAATTAATTAGCTGTGCCAATTGTGTATATTTGTAATAAATGCATATGTACTATGTTGGGTTTCCCCCACCTATATAAAGGGGACCCTTGTCATTTTGTAACATATATGATATTCAATACAAGAGCAAGAACATTCTATGCCCTCTAAACTTAAACGTTCTCTACTGCTGATCTTTTGGCTTATTGCTTACATTTATTTTTCTTCATTCATTACACATCATTGATCATAAATAGCCGTCTTCGAGGCTCATAGAACTGTTACAGCTTCACCGACCATCCACTATTAATACCGAGCCTTGACTCGAGGTCCAATTTTGGCCAACCCGAGGCCCCGATTTGAGGCAGTATGGTTTGCCTATCTCTGTTCCCTTTTACTCTTATCACATTTCCCTTACTCATACCTAGTATCTATTGCTTAAACAACTAGTATTAAAATAAATCACATATTTTTAGAACCACAAATCAGATCTAATTGTAATTACTATTTTCAAGGTAAACAGTTTGGCGCCAACCATGGGGCTAAAAATAATAGTGATTGTTTTAGTGCTGGTTTACTGAAAATCACAAGTTATTCT
The DNA here is from genome assembly GCA_005239495.1 of Nicotiana undulata. Classification (NCBI taxonomy): domain Eukaryota; kingdom Viridiplantae; phylum Streptophyta; class Magnoliopsida; order Solanales; family Solanaceae; genus Nicotiana; species Nicotiana undulata. Next base: position 138,383 of record ML293284.1, read on the forward strand.
TCACACTTTTTCTTGTCCAAGAACCTTTGATTTCTGGTCAAAATGTCTAACTCAGTAAATGCACACGAAAACAACGGCTCTGAGGACCATGGAGAGATTGGTGTAGCTGTTTCAGGCGCTGGTGTACCGCTGCAAAATCCTGAAAATGCACCAGCACCAATCCATGTAGATGTGAGCTCATGCAATGCCCAACATGTCGATATAAGCTCCCACACTGAAGAGAGTATGCGCCGAGAAAACCAATAGGAAGCTCAGAAAACTCCAGCTTAGGAGAAAAGAAAGGATAGCCTTCACATCATTTTCAAAATATTACAGGCACAACAGTTGGCGATTGCTCAACTGCAAAGTCATCAAAAATCCCCAAGCACAACGGCACCAGAAATGACTCCTCGAGTCGAACAAGTACCAGAAAGATCGAGCAACAACAGGTTAGCAGCTGACCCTGCTATTATGAAGATGCTCGAGGATCTCACAATGAGGATAGAATTGGTCAAAAAGAAGATAGAAGCTAATGATAAAAAGGTGGAGACCTACAATTCAAGGGTCGACCTGATCCCAAGCGCACTCCCAATTCTAAAGGGTGTAGATTCAAAGAAATTCGTGCAAAGGCTATTCCACTCAAGTGCGGATCCGATGCCCATCCCGAAGAAATTTAGAATGACCGATCTCCCGAAGTACAACGGGACCTCAGACCCTAACGAGCACATCACTGCCTACATTTGTGCCGTGAAAGGAAATGACTTGAAAGAGGACGAGATTGAGTCCGTCCTATTGAAAATGTTCGGAGAAACATTATCAAAGGGGGCTATGATGTGGTACTACAACCTAACCTCGAACGCAATAGATTCATTTGTCATGATGGCAGATTCTTTTATAAAGGCACACGCCAGTGCCATCAAGGTTGCTACAAGGAAATCTAACGTCTTCAAAATCAAACAAAGAGAAAACGAGATGCTACGAGAATTTGTATCTCGCTTTCAAATGGAGCGAATGGAGTTACCACTGGTCTCCGATTATTGGGTAGTGCAGGCCTACACCCAAGGCTTGAATGAACGAAGCTCAATAGCTTCAAAGCAACTAAAGTATAACTTGGTAGAGTATCCAGCCATCACTTCGGCGGATGTCCATAACCGATATCAATCAAATATTAGGGTCGAATACGACCAACTAGGAGCCCCCTCGGGCTCGGTATACCCTAACAAGATCCTGGCAAAGGAACCAAGGCCACACAAAGAAAGGTATCAACCATACACTGAAGATCAAAGAAACGCCCCAAGGCGTAACATACCTCGGAACGTTGGTAGGGCAGATTGAGGTCAGAATCCTTGGGGACTCATGAGCATGGACGGCTTTTATAGACACACAGGGCCGGTAGGGTCACCCCGCTTAACTGAGTACAACTTCAACATTGATGTTTTAGATATCGTATCGACCATAGGTAAAATCAAAGACACCAGGTAGCCGAAACCCATACTATCAAATCCGTCGCAAAGTAACCATAACTTGGTATGCGAGTTTCATGGCACACACGATCACAAGACCGAAGATTACAAACAGCTCCGGGAGGAAGTAGGCCGACTAATCAACAAAGGGCACCTCCGAGAGTTCCTCAGCGACCGAGCTAAAAATCAATTTTGGGAAAGAGAGGCAAACAGGAAAAGAGAAGCAAAAGAGCCACATTATGTAATCCACATGATCATGGGAGGAATCGACATCCCACAGGAACCCGTTGTCAAAAGAACAAAAATATCCATCACCATGGAACAGCGAACTCAGGGTTACATACCCGAGGACATTCTCACATGCAGCGACAAGGACATCGAGACCTTGTCTCAGCCTCACAACGACGCAATGGTAATTTCTTTTCTTGTGAATATATATCAAATTAAACGTGTGATTGTGGATCCAGGTGTCTCGGCCAACATAATCAGGTTGAGGGTGGTGGAGCAGCTCGCTACTAGACCAGATCGTGCTCGCCTCTCACGTCCTCAACAGATTCAACATGGCGAGCAAGACAACGAAAGGGGAGATCACCCTCTCGGTCAACGTGGCCGCGCAACCCAAAATACGAAGTTTCATATCATGGAAGGTGACATGAGGTACAATGCATTGCTCGGAAGGTCATGGATACACTACATGAGAGCAGTACCGTCGACCCTTCATCAAATTATGAGGTTCCCAATGAAGGACGAAATAAAAATAGTATACGGGGAAATATGCAGCAATAGAGATGTTCGTGGTGCACGATGTGGCACTTGAGCCAACACCTTCCACATAGAAAGAGCCAAGGTACAATAAAACAACTAGGTAGAAATCACAAGCTACGTCTTTGGCTGCACCATAATGTACAAATAAAGGACCGTACCGCATCATCAAAACTAGCAGTCGAAGTATATCATGGCTCGAATGCCATCGTTGCTTAGGTATAAACCTCTCCCTTTTAATTTAAGTTTTACACTAACCTATATGAAGGTGTCCGATTGAGAGGAATCGAAGCACCTTCCAGCTCGAAGACCTTAGGTTTCAAAGCATGCGTCGCTCTCTTTTTCCCTTAGATTGGATTTTATCCCAAATGGGTTTTACTGACAAGGTTTTTAATGTGGCAACGCTTATATGCTACCTAAGGAAAAATCAAGAAGTATTCAAGGCTTCTCTTCAATAGACCTCAAATACTGGGGGGAATCCCCCCAGTAGAGCACCTCCCCGAAGAAATTGAAATGAGCCAATGAGGGTCTCGATAGGAAAATGATGTATCGGGCCAAACAGTCAAATGAGCCATGTCCGCGTAGAATAATCGAACTCTCAATGGAAAACACTATGTATAATTGTACCAAGTAATCAAAGGAGAATGTTTTACCATTAAAACGCCTTGTGTTTCAAAGAAGTTCGCTATTTTCACATGAAACGACCCTAGGGCCAGAAATTTCCCAAACACTCGGGGACTGACATAGTAAATTCGAGGCCATAAGACATCAGGGCCGGAAGCCTGGAGCTCATAAGCCCTCGAGGAGGCAATATCAAGTTTACAAGGAACGACTTTCGAACCAAAAACTCGACGCCATAAGACCTCAGGGTCGGCAAGATCAAATCTATAAGTCCTACGGGCATGGCCAAATCTGTAAGTCCTACGGGCATGATCAAATCTATAAGTCCTACGGGCATGACCAAAACTGTAAGACCTCAATCAAGGCATGTCCAATTTAAAAGACCTTAAAAAAGGCATAATCCCGATATTAAAGTCAAGTCTATATATTCGAACTTGTAAGACCCCTCAAAAGGTATACCCTCGATATAGACGTCGAGACTACTTCACTCGGGGACTGCAAGGCTACGACCAAACACAACGACTACGGTCGAAAGGCTACGGACAAATACAATGACTACGGTCGAAAGGCTATGACCAAGTATAATAACTACAGTCACAAGGCTACGGCCAATCTAACGCGACTCGGGGACGCCCGACCTCGTCATAAAATAAAAGGCTACCCTCGGCATAAGCAAAAGAGTTTTGATCATGTTCATGGCGGCTCCAAACAACAAAAAGGCTTCGAAACAGTTCAGCCATCGAGAGAAACCTCCCGAGGTGCTCATTTATCGTCACATAACAACTCGCAATCGAGGCTCATATTGATCAATGAAGAGTCGGACAAACAAAAAAACTTCAAAAATTCTTTAACGAGGGAAAAATATAGCCACACTAAAGGTCATACCGACCCAACGCGTAAGAGCCTACGGGCCAACTCAAAAGTTCCTCAGGGCCAATTAAAGGTCATACCGACCCAACGCATAAGAGCCTATGAGCCAGCTTAAAGAGCCTCAGGGCCAATTTGAAAACCTAAGGGTCGATGAGCTCGAGTCAAGACCCGACTCGAGGACTGAGCCCTAAACGGTTAACTAAAAGCGCCTAATGGCCAATAAATAGGATCCTACGGGCAAACATCAAAAGGCATACAGGCCGATTAAAGGTCATATCGACCCTATGCGTAAGAGCTTAAACGCCAGCCTAATGAGCCTCAGGGCCAATTTGTGAACCTAAGGCTTTTATTTCGAAGTCCAGTTCATCTGGCTAATCATTGAAAAACATCAAAAGTCAAATCGAAAGAAAGCCAAACACCAGCAAATGGAAATTCATGAAAGGAGAAAAACCGAAAGGTTCCCTTTATGTATATATATGAAAACTATTACAAGGCTTCATTCACAATGCTCTATAAGATCCCTATATATGAAACTGAAAGAAAAAGCCTAGTCTACCTCGCTTTTGGGGACTGCGACTCAGTCGACCCCTTCCTTATTATCTTCAGAATCGGATATGAGGAATTTGACGTTGTATTCATCCGCTTTGGTCTGCTCAATCTCCTCCGAGAGATGGAATCCCTTAGCGTGGATCTCATCGAGGGTTTCCCTCCAGGATTTGCATCGAGCATATTCATTGCTTCTGATCTCTCATTCAGAAGCCTCTCTCAGCTCAACACGAGCATCATCAACATCTTTTAAATACACGACCACTTTCTTGTCGGCCTTAGCTCGGATCTCTTCGGCTTCAGCCCGGGCATCCACGACCTCAACCTTCATATTTAAAAGGTCAGACTCGAGCCTTGCAATTCTACTTGTTTGGATCGATCCGCTTTCACGAGCATTCCAAAGTTGCACCTCGAGGGTAGAAACCTTGGCCAAAACATTCTTCTTGGCCACAACGTGGGCATCGACCTGAGCCCTTAGCCCATTGCACTCATACTTGGCCTGACCAACCTTGCCCCAAAGGCGTTCCAGATCCTTTGTCTTTCTCTGCAGCTGAATTATCAGAATATTAGCCTCAGGAGATAGGAGAATAATCATGCATATCATCGAAACAAATGTTACCTTTCTCTCGAGGCGGCCTTCGTAGTGTTGGCTTCGACTCAACTCGTACCGAAGGTGCATCAATTCCTTTGCTCTTTTATCGCAAAGAGGCCCGATGGATTCCTCCCCATCCAAGACTTTTCGCAATCGAGCCTCGATACGGAGCAACTCAGACTTGATCTTGTCAAAAGACTATGAAAAATAAAGCTTCGGTTGCAAGATAGAAACACGGAGCTAATGAAATCACAGAGAGTATCGAAGCTTACCGAAGAACAGAACCATTGAGCTTCCTCGAAGGCCGAACGAGCATCTTCTGGTCTGGTCTCTTCGCAATTGAACTACCCCAAGAAGGAACATAATCATTCGGGACTCTGCTTGCTTCAGGCAGCCCCTGACCTCGAGCATCCCTCGAAGTACCTTCGACGGGGAAAAAGGATGATGGCAAAGGAGGAACCGCTCTCCCGATACTAGAGATCTCGGGCTTGACAGGTTCAACTTCATCTCCTTTATGCCTTCGAGAAGACTTTTCTCCACTATGAATTCCCTCTCCCACAATGGGTTCCTTCCGCTTATTATCATTCTTCGACTCCAAAGCCGACGACTTTTCCTCCTCCCCAAGAGGGCACGGCCTCATATTGGAGTAATCTCCAGCACCTGCAGAAAAGAAGTTAAAAAGGGAAGTTTTCTCTTAAAAGAAAGATCCTAACGACACTCACCATGGAGTTTGGCCTCCCATATACCCTTCGATAGGTCTCGCCACTTACGCTCATCGTAAGATGAGCAAGCTGTCAGTTTTCGAGCCCAATTCGCCATGTCGGGGACCTCGTATGGCGACCACAGGACCGCTGCTGAAAAAGAACGAATACTTTATTAAGGAGTCAACCTCCACTATGAACAAAAATGATAAAAACGCTAGTGTGCCACTTACATGTGAAATTCCATTTCTGAGGAAATGGTATGAATTTTACGGGGATGATGTTGACGGTTCGCACTCGGACAAATTGACTCATCTACCCTCGATCCCCATCTTCGTCAATACTGGAAGCAGAAGTCCTAGTGGACCGGCATTGTAAAGTAATTAGGCCTCGACACTACAAGGGCCGGTACAATCTGATGTGATGGCTGAGGGTGAACTCGAGCCTGACTTTCTCCGCGAAAAACCTTGTCATCAATGCTATCCTTCAAAATGACAGGTGAACCTATGCCAGGGCGAACCGATATCTTCGACAAAATTCGAGAACGACTCTGTCAAGGGGGCCCAACGTAAAGGGGTACGTGTATACATTTAAAAACCCATCTACACGAGCCATGATGTTCTCTTCCAGGGAAGGTACTTGCAGTACCACGTTCTCTCCTCGTCCGCAATCTCTCCTCACTGCCTCGAGGCGTTTCTCCTCTATTGATGGGATGGACTTCGACGTAAAGTCCCTCCTCGAGACAAAGCAGCTCGAAGATATCTCACCCGATGCTGGTGGTGTACCACCGATCGGGTAGGAAGTAGAGGCTGAGCTTCCCTCTTCCCGACGAACGGGTTTGGGTGGGCAGCCATAACTACTTTGGAACAAGAAGGTGAAAACTCAAGCGGTAACTTTGAACTAAAGTGTTAAAAGAATTGGTGCGAGAGAGAAAAATCCTCATGAAAAGATAACAGCACAAAATGGCAAAACCTCCAAATGGGAAGAAAGCGAATTCATATATAGAGAAAGCGACGATTGTTCACCTACTTCAAAGGCCAATTAATTCTGACCAGGCCATTACCACTTTTGGGGAAGTGTATCAGTGGGGCCACCTCGGTCACTTCATGTTCATGTCACATAGATGACGCTGCCATACATCATTCAAGGATCGAGACCCAACATCAATCTACCCTTGAGATGGTACCCAATCTCGAGGATCTCTGTTACAACAAGTATGGGCTCTATGGAGCTACCGAGACCCCGATGTCAACCTAGCCTCGAGATGGTACCTGATCTCGAGGATCTCTATTATTAATAAAATTACGGCCTTTGAGGAGCCATAAATATCGACCTAGCCTCGAGATGGTACCCGATCTCGAGGATCCTTATTGTCACAAGTATGAGCTCTAAAAGGGCTATCAATCTAACCTCGAGATGGTACCCGATCTTGAGGTTCTATGTTACTATAATTCTGGGCTCTAAGGAGCTATTGATATTAATTTAGCCTCGAGATGGTGCCCGATTTCGAAGATCTCTTCCACTACAAAAATGGATTCAAAAAAGGGAGCTATCCATCTAGCCTCGAGATGGTACCCAATCTCGAGGACCTCTATTACTACAAGTATGATCTCTAGAAGAGCTATTAATTTGGCCTTGAGATGGTTCCCTATATCGAGGGTCTCTGTTATTATAATTATGGGCTCTAAAGAGCCACCCATATCAAATTAACCTCGAGATAGTGCTCGATCTCGAGAACCTTGGTTATTACAAATACAGGTTCTAAAGGAACTATCAATCCAGCCTCGAGATGGTACCCGATCTCGAAGATCTCCATTATTACAAGTCTAGGCTCCAAAAGGATCTATCAAGATCCGCATATCGATCTAGCCCGATATGGTACCCGATCTCAAGGGCTGTATTATTCAAGAATTGGCTCTAATGATCCGACGTCGAAATCCAAGATATTTCTTTTATATTGAAAATAAAAGACTTAAAGAAAAAAATCCTTTTGTATTCCCAAAAATATATTTACAGAGGTATCATTACAAAACTCCTTCGAGGAGCCGATTTACAAAAAGGAAGAAAAGAAAAAGCAAAAACAGTGGGAGAATCTACTTCTCACCCTCGCTGCTATGTGAATCACTACCGGAGCTATCGTCTAAAGAGGATGAAAATGTCGATTCTTCTTCTTCCAAGGTCCTGGCTCTCTCGATCTCTGCAAAAAGATCGGCGCCTTTTGAACTTTACTCTTCGAGAGCTTGCCTCCTGTCTTGGTAACGAGGATGGTCAATAGCGCGAACCAGCTTCAGCTCGGCCATTTCATATATCTCCCTAGCCCGATTATTGGCGGCAGTATCATCTCTTTTATATGAGGCTACGTGCTCATTGGCCTCAGACTTAGCCGCAGATAGTGAAGTTACCACCTCCTGGGTACTCCAAAGAAGGCCTTGGATCGAGGTCAACTCTCCCTGCAATAGGTTCCTCTCCGAGTCTACGACCCCAATCTGCTCCTTCAGCTCAAGGATCTCCCTATCCTTGATTGCAGCCTCTTCCCGGAGTTGCCCCACCAGAGCATTCCTTTGCTCGATCTGCAAAAACAAATCAAGTTAGTAAGTATCAACTTATGGGAATGAGAGAATGAGACAATGAGTGTCATATTACCTACTCGACAAAGCCATCTCTTTCTTGATGCATTCCCTCTAGGCTAGTACGAAGGTCAGTCAGCTCCTCCTCCTTTCGGGCTAAGGAAGTCTTCGATGCATTCAACTCCGTGGTGAGATTCTCGAGCTCCTCTTCATGCCAATAAAGCTCATGTTGAAGCTTAGAAAAGGCATGGTCGTACAACATCTTGACCTACAGTACGGAGGAATGAAGTTAGAATAACAAAGATAGAAATTCGAAGCACAAGCGATATGTCAAAGGGGATTACCTGCTTCTAGAGCTTTCCCGCCTCCTTGATGGTGACGGGGGCATCAAGGTCGTTATCCTCCTCGAAGCTGATGAAGTAATCTTTGAATGTGTCGTCCTCTCCATGATAGGCCCCCACATCGTCAGTGCTCCTGTCCTAAGAATCCCTTATCTCCCCTGGGAAAATGAAGGGCCCAAATCAAAACTGCCCATAATGTCGATCTCTATCGGAGTTTCTGCTTAGCCCCGAAATACTTCAGATTCAAGCCCTCTGAAGTTGTCAGCTGAGGATTCACCGACACAGACTGTACCATGTCCGATTTGAGGCTCGGGGAGTGAACCTTCCTCGGTGATTTTCTCTGCTCGAGGTAGGTTCAAGTTTGCCACCTCTGACTCGGAGGCCCCTTGCTCGACAGCTTTCGAAGCGTCAGCACTCCGTCTTACCCTTTTTACCAAAGGGTGTTCATCATTATCATCATCTTTAGCTGCGACACGCACACTCGCTGCAACAGCCGAGGTTAAGACCGTGGAATCGGTCTTAGGCTTGCGGAATTTGGTTTTCTTTGATTTTTGAGACTCATCCAATGTCTTATTCTTCCTCTTATTACCTTTGTCGGGTTTCGAAGTTCCCTCTTCACCAGGAGGGGGCGGTCTCATCGAAAAGCCTTCCACGAGGGATGCACGGGCATGGTATATCAAAATTTACTACTACAAAGAGTACTTATAATCCGGCAACAAAAGCAAGGAGGCCTTACCCTGGTTCTTGGCCTGCCACCGTGTCTTGGCCAAATCACGTAAAGATCGCTTGTTGTAAGGGGAGGAAGAATCTATTTGCTTAATCCACCCCGGTAGGTTTTGAACCGCGTCGGGGAAACAAACAGTGGCTGCATAATCAAAAGAAATCAATTCAGAAGAAGAAGAAGAGGCAGTAAAAAATATTCGATATAGTGATACTTACGTGCCATATTCCACTCCTCCGAAAATGGCATCCTCTCGGCGGGGATGATGTCTGAGGTTCTTATTCTAACAAACCGGCTCATCCACCCCCGGTCCTTGTTTTCATCGATGCTTGCAAAAAAATGACTTCGCAAACCGATGCTGAAGCTTGATTAAACTCCCTCGAAAGAGACGGGGGCGATACAATCTTATTAAGTGGTCCAGGGTTAAGGCCATCCCTTCGATCCGATTGGAGAAATATCGGAGCATACACACAATCCTCCAAAATGAAGGGTAAATCTAACCGAGCGTCACTAAGTATTGATGGAAAAAATCAAGAATCACCGGTTTATCGGTGGAGAAGAAGAATCTGCAGGACCCAGGGTGAAGGGGTATGTGTATACGCTGAGGAAGCCAGCTTTATAAGTTACTATGCTTTCCTAAGCTTTAGATATTCCTATTTGATTTGCCTCCCCCCAGCGGCTGTCTATTTTTACCCTCTCCACTTTGGATATTACACTGATATATCGTGGCATGGGCTCACATCGGCCCAGTGTGGAAGGAGGTCTATAGATGGAAAGATCAGAAATTGTGGTAAAATGACCAGGGATTCATTGCTCAATGCTTGGCAGTGTTTTTGTTTTTCCCTTGGACGGGCGTGAAGTAGAAGTGGTGCCCTCTTTCTGGGGTACCGTTTTAGAAGTCTTTGCTATAACTTCAACAAAGTGTTTGAGAATGAAGATGAAGAAGCAAGCACAAAGAAAAGATGAATGCAGAAGATGATGAACTTGTCTCTAAAAACATGAAGATGATTTAGGTATGAATGGAAAACATTTGGGTATTTATAGAAGACATTTGGTCAACGTTTGAGAAGTAGAAGGGTCGAACTGTAGCAGTTCGAGGGCTTCTCGATAATCGTGCTGACAGCGACCCCTACGCAGCTTTTGAGTCATGGCATTTAATGCTCTGGCATGGCTAAGATCATGATGAGACCATCAGAGGGGAAAGAATTCAAGAGTGTTTCTTATCGCTTCACTCTAAGACATGTGGGGACTATCTGTATACGGCTAAATCAGTGAGTCCGATTTATGATTATTACGGTACTCCACAGCCCGTCTTCTGGAGTCTCGAGATACAGTTCGAAAATAGACCCCGAGGGTTTCCTAAGATCGTCCTCGGGGAAGTACAAATCAGTGAATATCGTAGACAAGCGGGAATTCCCAAACATCACGTGGTTGGAGCTAACCAAGTCTACAAGAATAGTACAAGTCCGTACCGTGACATTAATTTGCTATGCCAGCTGTGTATCTTTGTAATAAATTCATATGTACTATGTTGGGATTCCCCCTCCTATATAAAGGGGACCCTTGTCATTTTGTAACATATATGATATTCAATACAAGAACAAGATCATTCTCTGCCCTCTAAACTTAAACATTCTCTACTGCTGATTTTTTGGCTTATTGCTTACATTTATTGTGTTACATTTATTGTGTTTCATTTATTGCTCATCATTGATCATAAATAGCCGTCTTCAAGGCTCATAGAACTATTACAGCTTCACAGGCCATCAAATGTTAATACCGAGCCTTGACCTCGAGGTCCTATCTTGGACAACTCGAGGCCAGGATTTGAGGCAGTCTGGTTTGCCTATCTCTATTCCCTTTTACTCTTATCTCATTTCCCTTACTCATACCTAGCATATATTTCTTAAACAACTAGTATTAAAATAAATCTCATATTTTTAGAACCACAAATCAAATCTAATTATAATTACCATTTTCAAGGTAAACAAGGTTCGCTTAGCTTACTCTCCCCACTAACCTGCCTTTTACCCTTTTTGTATACATTATAAGCTTTCCCACTATCCTTTATCCAGGGCCCCATTACGGGATTAATAATCTCTGCACCAACTCGTTGTATAGGCTTCTGGAATTGCCCAAATCCACCACCCCTAGCAAGCTGTTGATCATGCTCACAACACGACGCCAAATGTTCCTTCCCGCATATCGGGCAGACCGGGATGGGCGTACCCAACTTAGGGCATATGGTCTTTTTATGCCTCCTCTTTCCACAACTACAACATATTACAAGAGTCATCCAACATGAACCTGAATGGCGCTTCTTACATATCAAACATTCTGGCTTATTGGTGCCAACAATCCTCGTTCATTTCTTAGGTGCTCTCACCACATGATCCGGTGACACGATAACACTAATAAGGACAAGGAAACTTCCCTTAGCAACTGGTTCATTCATTCTCTCCACGACTCGACACATTCTCCCAACGAACCATTGCGCAATCTCCCCAAATTCAAAAGCTGGTCATTCCCTCATTGCTACTTCGAACTCGTGGATTACTCATTTAGAAAATGAGACATGACAAGGAAATTAGCTCCCTATCTTGAGCTCTATCGCACAACCTGGAGTATCAAAGAAGGGTGAAATTCCTAAATGCCCATGTAACCTCTTAATTATAGATGTGGTTGATAACATACCGATAATAAGAACTCTACTAGACACTACTCTGAGACATCCTAGGACACTTTAAAACCTTAGGCTCTGATACCAAGTTTGTCACGCCCCAAACACAGGGAGTGTAACTAGCGCGCAACCGAGTGAACCCGGCCGAGCAAGCCTGTTAGGTTTCTTTCTACCTAAACTCATCCATGAATAAAGAAGGGATGTACTCCATTAATCAACCTCTAAAAGATTTCATTAATAATTCCCATTTCGTTACCATTAGCAACTTCGTTATAAATTCTTAATTATTACAAGTTTTCCGATATAATGAATGAAGAAGAAACATATTTTTACAAATACTAACATCTCTAGTTTGACTCCCAACATCAAACACCACCCACAACCTGTCTACATAGCCTATAAGTACAACAGAACAATAATATGAAAATTCCAGCAACAAGGCCCTGGCTATACCTCAAAACATGATAATAATATGAACAAAAGATATAATACATGAACCTAGGATAATGTGGCGCTCACCAAGTCTCATGGGAAGAGGATGTACCACTTTCGCTGATCAACACCGCCTGCTATGGAACCACCTGCATCCATTTAGAGATCCAGCGCCACAGGTGAATGGGACGTTAATACTGTCAAATCGTACTAGTTTGAAACTTAACACCATCACAATAACATAAATAGTAATACAAGGGATGCGATAAGGAAAGTAATATGAGTTGTAGATAACACTAAAACATCAAGTTAATTATCACTTAGATTTTCAACTCAGTTTCCACGTTATTAAGTTGGATGGTATTTTTAATGCCAATATGCTACAATCCACCATACCACCGTGTTATTACACTAAGTCCGATCTTGTAAAGACCTATAAAATTTCATGTCTAAAATAATGCCCGAATAGGTCCCCGTGTCGTTATAACTGTAGAAGTTCTTAAAAACGGACCCTTTTTGAAGCAAAAAGTACCCCGGGACTTAAAACATAAACTTTTCTAGAATTGCGCTGTTATGCGACGCACTATGCGATCAACATAGTGGTCGCATACATGGACTACCTTCTATCCAATTTGAGGACAACTATGCGGCCCAAGATGCGATCGCATTTTGAGAATGCGGACCGAATAGCTATCGCATCCATGCACCTCCATTTTTGCGGAGGAGGTTATGCGATGCACTATGTGATCGCATAACATGTATGCGGACCGCATAATGGTCGCATACCAGGGCAGTCTGGTTCCCATTTTGGCCCATTTGAGGGCCAACTATGCGATAGGAATGCGGACCGCATAGCAGGAATGCGATCGCATTCCTGACCGTATTTCCTGCTTCGGGGCTTTTAAAATTCTAATTTTTACACCTGACCCCCAGTTTAATAAAACACCCCCCCCTTCATTTTTAGCATGCATCAGAACAAAAATAGAGAGAAGTGAGAGTGGGTTCTAGAGAGAGAAGTCCCCATCTTCCCCAAATTGATTCTTTAAACATCACTCAAGCCCGGAAATTATCGAGTAATCTTCATCTTCTTCACTATAAGAGGTTAGTCCCCACCCCATTTCCTTTTAGTTCTCAGGTTTTACCTAAAAAGGGGTGGAACACATTGGCTAATTGTGAAAATAAGAGATAAGACTTGCATGCATGTTAATAATCCTCCATAATCTAGTAAAAAGAAACAAGTTTGGGTAATTATTCATAAAAGGGGGGGGGGGGTTGTAATCCAAGGGGTCACATAGCGTTCCACAAAATTCCTAAATGAGTTCGAGTTATGTTCATGGTTCCTAATTCTAAGTGAAATATGTCACATTGTGGAATAGATTGACGGTGCAAGATGGTTCGGTGATTTGTGATAAAAAACAAATTAAAGGGGATTCCGATTCGAGGTATGTATGGCTAACTTTAATCTTCGTAGAGTCACATTGTTGGTGTCCGAGCATTCGGTATGAGTTTCTTGCTGAGTACATGTGAATTGATTGTCCGGTTATGTTGAGGTGTAATATTTCATTTTCTAATTTTCTTAGTCGATTNATATGAAAGAATGGTAACTAACCCAAATGTGTGAATGTATCTAAGTGCTAAGGGTTGTGTAACAAGTGATGAAAAGGAGTTATGAATTGATTTAATTGAACTAAATGACGATGGCAATATCATATATGACTCATTGTTTGGCAAGGTTTATTGTGTCTTGATCTCATACGGATTGTTGGACGTAATGAATTTACATTCTTGTTGATGAAAATATTTGTGATTGAATTAATGGTTGATGAATACTATTGTGAACACATGATTGTTTGGTTGTTATGAAATTGTCCTCTTGATGATATGAAGCCTTGTGATTGGATTGTGGTTGTTATTGTTGCTATGAAATGTGATTGTACGGTGGGATCGGGTTGCGCGCCACAACAGAAGAAATAAGGTTGATGTGAGAAGAAATAAGGGTGGAATGTGAATTGTACGGTGGGATCGGGTTGTACGCCACAATAGAATGTAATAAGGCTGAAATGTGATTGTCCGGTGAGATTGGGTTGCACGCCGCAACATGAAGTAATAAGGGTGGATTGTTTAGAAGGAATAAGGGTGTAATATGATTGTGTTGAAATAAGAATCTGTGAAACTCTCAATTGTGTTTGCTTCTGTATTTCTGCACTATTTGTTGGTTCCTTTAACTGTCTCCTATCTGTGTATTGTTTGATTTTACTTAGAATAAAGTTTGTTCATACATACTAGTACTATTCAACGGTACTAATGTCCCTTTTGCCGTGGGTGCTACATCTTTTATATGGATGTAGGTGGTTTTGTAGCAGGTAGCTCAGCCCGCCGTTAGTGGTGCCTCCTCTTCATCTTTTTAGCAGTTCTGGTGAACCCCATTTCCTCTCGGGGCGGTGTGTGGACTATATCATTCTCTTTTGCTTATGCTGAAAAAGGTACAGCCGGGGCCTTGTTACCGGCAAGTTTATGTAAAATTCCTAGTACTCTTAGAGGCTCCGTAGACATTGTGTGGGTTGTATATACATATATTTTGGGAGGTAGTAGTACTCACTCGTAATTGTGGATCGCATCGCAACTGTTGTATGTAACTTGTATGTTTTGGATTATTAATACTTGAAAATTAAAAGACGAAAATGAAATTACGTTGTAAATTGCACTTGAAATCTAAATTGGCTACTTCATACGGAACAATGTATATTATGAACACGGGGTAATACGTTAGGCAAAAAAGGCAATCCAGGTCCGCTTGACTGGGCTCATCCGATTAGGTGCCGGTCTCGTACCTCGATTTTGGGGCGTGAGAAACTTGGTATCAGAGCCTAAGGTTTTAAAAGTGCGCTAGGATGTCTCGAAGCCGTGTCTAGTAGAGCCCTTCTTATCGGTGTGTTGTCGACCACATCTATAATTAGGGGGCTGCATGGACATTTAGGAAAATACCTTTTCATTATTACTCTGTATCGTGCGATGAAGTGGAAGGTGAGAATATCTTTATCTAAATCGTGCATTGTCCTAATTTTCAATAAATGGCACCAAAGAAGAGAGCTAGACTAGGACTAGAGGCCAATGCCACCCCAAGTGTGGCCATAAATTCCTTATCTGACGGTGCGGGTGAGAATGATTCCCCGACCTTGAATCTGCCTGACCCTTCCATTCCAGGCCAATGTAACGACCCGGTCGGTCGTTCCGTAGAATTTGCATCATTATTCCTGTTATTGACTTGGCATAGGTTGGTTATACTGATCTTTATGTGTTAGAGTTGGTAGGCTCGGAATCGGAATGGTTGTAGTGAGAGTTCAGCCATTTAGTCTTTAAAAATAGCTTTAAAGTAGGAAAAGTCAACCGAGAGTTGACTTATTGGTAAACGACCTCGGAATGCGGATTTTATGGTTCAGATAGCTTCGTTAGGTGATTTGGGACTTAGGGGTGTGTTCGGAGTATTTTTGTGATGTCCGGAGTAGAATTAGGCTTGAATTGGCGAATGTTAGTTTTTGGCAATTTCCGGTCGGCAGTGGAAAATAGGCTATCGGGGTCGGAATGGAATTCCAAAAGTTGGAACAGGTTCGTAATGTCATTTTGGATATGTCTACAAAATTTCAGGTCAATCGGATGTGTTTTGGACAGTTTCGGCATCGTTGGTGGAATTTAGAAGTTTCAAAGTTCATAGGCTTGAATTCGATGTGATTTTGGTATTTTGATGTTATTTTTAATGTCTCGAGAGTGCAAATAAGTTTGAATGACCATTTATGATGTGTTGGGATATTTGGTTGGGGTCCCGAGGGGCTCGGGATAGATTTCAGATGGTTAAAGGGAAGTTTGGTGTGACTTTGGTGATTCTGCAGGTTGTTGTTGCTGGTGTTTTCGCACCTGTAGAAAGGGAGCCGCAGGTGCGGTTTCGCAGGAGCGGATCGGGCTGCGCATGTGCGAGATTTGGCTGAGTGGGTAGTGGTCCGCAGGTGCGAGGAATTTGTCGCACCTACAAGGTTGCAGGTGCGGAAGATGAATCGCAGGTGCGGAAGGAGCATCACACCTGCGAAGACGCAGGTGCGAGTAAGTGGTCGCCGGTGCCCGTTCCCTGGACAGAAAGTATAAAAACCACCCTTCGCGAATTTTAGCCATTCTTCTCAATATTTCATCTGGGTTTGAAGCTTTTGAATGGTTTTTGAAGAGGGAAATCGATAGTTCATCATTGAGGTAAAGTTTTTGGACTCTAAACTCATTTATGTGTGATTAAAGGTCTGATTAATATTGAAATTGGGGGAAAAATCAGTGGAAAAAAATGGGAATTTGAGTTTAAGAGGCCTTCTAGGGGTGATTTGAGGGGTCATTTGGACTCCGATTTCAGCGTTCTTTATATGTATAGACTCGTGAGGAGATGGGGATCGTGTTGGTATAAATTTCATTGAGTTCCGAGATGTGGACTCGGGGGTCGGGTTTGACAAATTTCGGGATTTTTGAGTATTCTTGATAACATTTTGACTGGGATTCACCCATTAGCATGTAATAATGATATACACTTGATTGTTGGTAGATTTGGAGCGCTCAGAAGTCGAATTTCGAGGCAAGGGCAGTGCAGAGTAGTGTTTTAGCCGGTTTTGAGGTAAGTAATGCTTCCAAACTTGGAACTGAGGGTTCGAAACCCCAAGTTGTCTGATATTTGATGTTAATTAAGGTGACGCACTTGCCGAATATTTGTAGCCTGGCTCATCCCACGGCACTGCCTAATGGTTATCTCAGGTTGATATTGGTACTGTGAAGTTTGCGTTTACCTTGAACACAATAGAATCATGCTAAGTATAAATGTTAAGGCTTTACGCCGATATGTTCAAACCGGAACGGTGGATTATTGCTGTCTCTGGTTATGATTATTGTTTTCATGTACTCAGTCCAGTTGTAGCACTCAGAAACTGTTACTTACATGCATATTTATCATTGTTTGGGCTGATTTATACATCTATGAACTGTATGAGTGAGACTGGAAAAAAATAATGACTGAGTGTGGCCGAGAGCCTAGTATTGAGACAATTATGAGATTGGACTGCACACCGTAGAGATCATTGAATCATGCCTTCGTTGGCTTGATATAGCGCTTGGGCTTATAGGAGCCCATCCGGAGTCTTTACACCCCCAGTGAGCGCACAAATATTTAGGGATGGATCTTCCCTGGACATGGATCTTGTCCGAATGATACGTTTCAGAGATGGATCTTCTCTGTGGTGTTTATGTTCCAGAGATGGATCTTCTCCGTGGTATTTATGTTCCGGATATGGATCTTCTCCGTGGTGTTTAGGTTCCAGAGATAGATCTTCTCCGTGGTGTTTATGTTCTGGAGATGGATCTTCTCCGTGGGGATAGATTGGCCTTTTTCCTCAGTACTAGGTGATTGTGTCACCTGTGTTATGTAATATCCGGGATGGACCTTCCCTGGGCTGGAAGGACAGATTCTAGTACTGAGTGGACCACCTTATGAGAGTTTGATTACTGAGTACATGTCATTCTTGATTCTTTATGAATTCATGCAAGTATGCAGGGCTACAGATAATGATGGATGCATCTTGTTTATTTTCTAATATATTACTGTCATGTCCAAGTTATATACTGTTATTCATAACTATCGGAGGTTTAGTCCGTCACTTCCTCTCAGCCCGTAGTTTGGTTTCGTTACTACTGAGTTGGTGTACTCACGTTACCCCCTGCACCATGTGTGCACATCCAGGTACACCGAGATTCAGCTCTGGACAGCGAGTAGCAGCAGTTTCATCAGAGTTGACAAGGTAGCAGCTGGCGTCCGTGATCTCGTCATCTCTTTCTCTTCTACCTGTTGTATTTACTTTCAGTTATGTTGGTCATTTTTTTCGAATTGTATTATGTATTAGCAGCTCATGACTGTGTGACACCGGATTCGGGAATTGTAGATTTTGGGTTTTTGGTTTCATAAGCTTCTTTTACAGATCTTTAGTATATTTAACTTCAGGCAGTTGAAAAATGGTAACTTACTTAATAAACGGTTCAGGATTAGTTACAATATGTGGCTGGCCTGGTTTCACGAAAGGCACCATCACGGCCCGAAATTGGGTCGTGACAACCAATCTTTTCCAATTCCTGCTCCGGCAGAGGGTGCCACAGTCCCTCCCCCTGATGTTCCCGATCCTTCCTCAGTCCCAGCTTCCGGTCTTGGTATTTCTGATGGAGACCTCAGGGGAGCTATTCAGATGTTGACTCAGCTAGTGGACTCCCAGGCCCAAAGATCACATGCTGCCCCTGCTTCCTATAGCGATCAAGGGGATTCTTCGGGTTCCAGAGTCAACCAGTTTCTACGGTTAGCCCCTCCAGAGTTCACAGGCATCGACCTAGAGGACGATCCTCAGGATTTTGTAGATGAAATGTACAAGACTCTCCGAGTTATGAAGGCTACAGAGACATAGGGAGTTGAGTTAGCTTTCTATCGTCTGAAGGGAGCGGCATATTCATGGTTCGATATGTGGGAGAATTCACGTGGAGGTGGGAGCCCTCCGGCGAGGTGGGTCGAGTTTGTAGATGCTTTCATGGATCATTTCTTGCCTGCCGAGATTATGGCAGCCCGTGCTACAGAGTTTGAGGTCCTTAAGAAGGGCAACATGAGTGTGTGGGAGTACCATAAGGAGTTTGTGCGCTTGTCCAAGTATGCTACCCGCATGATGCCGACTATGGAGGCCAGAGTTCATCAGTTTGTTCAGGGCCTTGGTCCGTTAATTGTCAATGAGGCTGCTATAGCTACTTTGCACTCAGATATGAACTATGGGAAGATTATGGGATTCGCCCAGGCTACGGAGGCCCGGAAATTAAAGATAAGAATGGAGAGAGAGAGCAGTAATAGGGCCCGGTCAGCGGGCAACCCTGGGAATTCGGTCGGAGGTGTGAGATCAACCGTTGGGGGAGGGTCATCAGGACCATATCAGTCATATGCTTAGTCCTCATCCAGTGCACCGCCATCAGGGCACAACTATCAGCAGGGAGGTTATTTTTGACCAGGTTCAGACAGCAGGAGGTTCCATCAGTCAGGTCGTTCAGGTGGGAAGTTCCAGCAGCAGCGGAGGGCCCCATGTCCTAAGTGTGGGAGGTTCCATTCTGAGCCATGTTACCTGGATATCCCGGGATGCTATAGATGCGGAGTGAGGGGCCATGTTCAGCGTGATTGTCGTGCGCCTAGTCAAGGCACAGGTAGGGGTACTACTCAGTCATCAGTTCATCAGCCGCTACGTCTTCGGTACGCCCTCCAGCACCAGCAGGGCGCAGTGCAACTAGGGGTAGAGCACGGGGTCAAGGGGGACCCAGTCGATTCTATTCTTTGAGTGGTCACCAGAGTGCAGAGGCTTCTCCAGATGTTGTCACATGTATTCTGACTGTTCAATCACATGATCTTTATGCTCTTATTGATCCCGGATCTTCATTGTCATATGTTACTCCGTTTATTGCTTCATGTTTTGGGATAGAACCCGAACAACATCATGAGCCGTTCTCAGTGTCGACTCCGGTTGATGATTCTATTACGGCTGCGCGAGTCTATAGGAATTGTGTTTTCACAGTGTGTGGTCGAGATACCACGGCCGATCTTATTAAACTAGGAATGGTGGATTTTGATGTTATCATCGGGATGGATTAGCTCTACTCGTGCTTTGCTAAACTCGATTGCCGAACCAAAATTATGAGGCTCGAGTTTCCTGATGAATCGATTATTGAATGGAAAAGGAATGATGTTGTGCCGAGGGGCAGGTTTATTTCCTATCTTAAGGCCTCCAAGATGATCAGGAAGGGGTGCATCTATCATTTGGTACGGGTTGCGGACACCACTTCTGAGGTGCCTGTTCCCGAGACCGTGCTGGTTGTAAATGGGTTTCTTGAAGTATTTTCGGATGAGCTCCCTGGAATTCCACCAGATAGAGAGATCGATTTTGGGATTGACGTATTGGCAGATACGCAGCCGATATCTACTCGACCTTACAGAATGGCGCCAGCAGAATTGAGAGAGTTAAAAGAACAATTGAATGATCTATTAGAAAAGGGTTTCATTCGGCCAAGTGTGTCCCCTTGGGGAGCACCGATTCTTTTTGTTAGAAATAAGAATGGATCGCTTCAGATGTGTATTGATTATCGGCAGCTCAACAATGTCACCATATAAAACAAATAGCCATTGCCTCAGATAGATGATTTATTCGACCAATTGCAAGGTTCTAGGTTTTTCTCCAAGATTGATTTACGGTCCGGGTATCACCAATTAAAGATCATGGAGCAGGATATTCCTAAGACCGCCTTCAGGACTCGTTATGGGCACTTTGAATTTTTGGTCATGTCTTTTGGGCTAACCAACGCCCCAACAGCTTTTATGGACCTTATAAATTGGGTTTTCAAGCCGTTTCTTGACTCCTTCGTGATAGTCTTGTGAGGTCCCGTAAAATTTCTTGTTTAAGATAATGCCCGAATAAGTCCACGAGTTGTTCTAACTGTAGAAATCCTTAAAAACGGACCTATTTTGAATAAAAGCACCCCGGAAGTTGAAGATGTAATTTTCCAGAACATGGGCGTTATGCGACGCACTATGCGATCGCATAACGGGTATGCGGACCGCATAATGGTCGCATACCTAGGCAGGCCACTGCCAAACCTTAGGACAACTATGCGGTCCAGAATGCGATCGCATTCTGGTTATGCGGACCGCATAGTTGTCGCATTCTTGCCCATTGGGTTATGGTGAGGGAGGTTATGCGACGCACTATGCGATCGCATAATGTGTATGCGGACCGCATAGTGGTCGCATACCTGCACAGTGTGTTTTTAAAATTGGCCAATCATGAGGTCCATTCTACAACCGGTCTGCAGACCGCATGTCAGGAATGCGATCGCATTCCTCACCGCATTCCTGTGTCGGGCTCCAAACTTTTCTAATTTTAAAACCCGACCCCTAGCTCATTAAAACACCCCACCCCTTCATTTTAACAAGTTTTCTGAACAAAATAGAGAGAAGGAAAGGAGTGTTATTGAGAGAGAAAGTGGTTCTTCCATCAATTTGATTTTCAAAGTCCCTCGGGCCTGATATTTTGAGTAATCTTCTTCTTCCTCATTCTAGCAGGTAAGGGTTCCCAACCACTTTTTCCATTTATTTTCTGATTTTAAACAAAGGGAGGATTAGCATGGATTGATTCTTGAAAATATTAACTAAGACCATGCATGCATGTTTAATAATGGTGTTAATCTAGTAAGAGGGAGTGGTTTGGGTAAATATCACAAAGTCGGGGTCCGAATTGTATGCATGATTTCCAATTCTGAGTTGAATATGTTTAATTGTGAACTAGATTGACGGTACTAGTCGGTTCAGTAATTTGTGAGTAAACGTTAAAAAGGGATTTCGACTCCAGGTATGTATGGCTAACTTTAACCCTTGTAAAATCCCTCTTGTTGTCGTAAGCATACGGTATATGTACATATATGAAAATATGTGAATTGACTGTCTAGTTGATAGCCACCCCACTGTGTTAGATGAGATTCTGAATTGTGACTTGGCGTGCCAACCTTATTATGTGCAAAGATTGTAGTAGTTTAAAGTTATTGATATGAAGCATTGTAAATAAGTTGAACAGTTATGGCATCACCTTATGCATAAATTGGTGCTTGATAAAAGTTTGGGATGCCTTGAGCCCAAGTAAATGAATTGTTTAATGTGAATTTGTGATCCTTGAAAGGAAGGCCCTTGTGGTGAAATTGTTTGGTGTTGTTGTTGAATTTGTGATTCTTGAAAGGAAGGCCCTTGTGGTGAAATTGTTTGGTGGTGTTGTTGAATTTGTGATCCTTGAAAGGAAAGTTCTTATAATTAAATTGTTTGTTGTTGTTGCTGTTGTGATGAAATTATTGGTGGTGTTGTTAAGAAATATAAATTGTCAGGCAGGGTCGGGTTGCGCGCCGCAACACGCAGTAATAAGGTGTGGGTTGTGGTGATAAGGGTGGTTGAGGTAATAATGGTGGAAAAGTGATCGTTATCACTATTAATATGAAATTGATGAAACTCGTGAATATGGTGGTGTTGGAAAGGGAAAAAGGAGAGATTGTAAAATTGTTGACTTTGATTGTCTCTTTCCGTGTGTTTTGATTGTTGGTCCTATTGCTGTCCTTTNGTGGTGAGCCCCTCTTCTCCTTGGGCCCATGTGTGGATCATACCACCCTCTTTTGCTTATGTTGTAAAGGTATAGCCGGGGCCTTGTTACCGGCAAGTTATGTAATATCCCTAGTATTCGTAGAGGCTCCGTAGACATGATGTGGGTGTTTATATGTATTTTGGGTAGTAACAGTACGTACTCGGAACGGTGGATCATGTTGGAAAATTATGAATGTATTATGTATGTTTGGATATCAATCGTTGAAATGCTAAAAGAGGAAAAATGGAATTATGTTGTAAGATGTAACTTGAATCTAAATTCGGCTAACTCACATGAAATAATGTAGGTTATGAACGCGGGGTAATACGTTGGGCAGGAAAGGAAATCTAGGTCTGCTTGACTGGGTTCACCCGGTTAGGCGCCGGTCTCGTCCCTAGATTTTGGGGCGTGACAAACTTGGTATCAGAGCCTAAGGTTTTTAAAAGAGTCCTAGGATGTCTCGGAGCCGTGTCTAGTAGAGCCCTTCTTATCAGTGTGTTGTCGACCACATCTATAATTAGGGGGATACACGGACGTTTAGGAAATTACCCTTTCATTGTTATTCTATATTGTGCGGTGAACCAGAAAGTGAAAATATCCTTTCCTAATTTGTACTTTGTTCCAAAATTTTCAGTAATGGCACCAAAAAAGAGAGCTCGACTCGGCCTTGAGGCCAATGCCACCCCGGGTGTGGCTGTGAATTCTATACCAGATAGTGCGGGTGAGAGTGACTCCCCGACCTTGAATCTACCCGACCCTTATATTCCGGATCAAAGCGTTCATGATCCTGCGACAGCGGAGGGTGCTGCAATCCCTCCCCCTGATATTCCTGACCCCTCTACAGTTCCAGCGTCCGGTCCCGGTACGTCCGATGGGGACCTCAGAGGAGCTATTCATATGTTGACTCAATTGGTGGCCGCTCAGGCCCAAAGATCTCATGCTACACCTGCGTCCTCCAGCGGACAGGGAGATTCCGCTGACTCCAGAGTCAACCAGTTTCTGCGGTTGGCCCCTCCAGAGTTCTTAGGTACAGATCCAGAGGACGATCCACATGAATTTCTTGATAAGATGTACAAGACCCTTCGGGTGATGAAGGTTACAGAGACAGAGGGGGTTGAGTTAGCTTCGTACAGGCTGAGGGGCGCAGCGTATTCTTGGTTTGAGATGTGGGAGGGTTCCCGTGGGGAGGGAAGTCCTCCGGCTAGATGGGATGAGTTCGTGGATGCTTTCATGGATCACTTCTTGCCTGCCGAGACTCTGGCAGCCCATGCTACGGAGTTTGAGGTCCTCAAGCAGGGTAATATGAGTCTGTGGGAGTACCACATGGAGTTCGTGCGGTTGTCTAAATATGCTCCTCACTTGGTGTCGACTATGGATGCCAGGGTTCGACATTTCGTTCAGGGCCTTAGTCCCTTGGTTGTGAATGAAGCTTCTACAGCTTCCTTGCACTCAGACATGAATTTTGGGAAGATTATGGGATTTTCCCAGGCTACAGAGGCTAGGAAATTGAAGATAAGGTCAGTGAGAGAGAGTATCAGCAGGGCCCGGTCAGCGGGCCACTCGGGGGGTTCAGTTAGAGGAAGGAGACCAGTTCATGGGAGAGGGTCATCAGGGCCATCCCACTCCTATGCACAGTCCTCAGCCAGTGCACTGCCATCAGTGCACCGTTTCCAGCAGAGCAGTTGCTGGGGACCAAGATTAGACAGCAGGAGACCCCATCAATTAGGTCGCCCAGGAGGGAGGTTCCAGCAGCAGGGGAGGGCTCCGTGCCCTAAGTGTGGGAGGTTTCATACCGAGTCTTGTTATCTGGATCTCCCGGTGTGCTACGGGTGTGGAGTGAGAGGTCATATTCAGCGCGATTGCCGTGCGCCCAGTCAGGGTAGGGGTAGGGGTTTTGCTCAGTCATCCGGTTCTTGAGTGGCCACATCTTCAGGGCGTCCTCCAGCTCCAGCGGGGCATGGTGCAGTTAGGGGTGCAACTCGAGGTAGAGGTGGACCCAGCCAATTCTATGCTTTGAGTGGTCGGCAGAACGCGGAGGCTTCTCCAGATGTTGTTACAGGTATTCTGACTATTCAAGCACTTGATTGTTATGCTCTTATTGATCCGGGGTCCTCCTTGTCTTATGTTACCCCGTTTATTGCTTCACGTTCCCGAACAGCTTCATAAGCTGTTCTTTGTATCGACTTCGGTTGGTGATTCTAATACAGTCGCGCGAGTTTATAGGAATTGTGTTGTCACGGTATGTGGTCGTGTTACCACGACCGATCATATTGAGCTTGGGATGGTAGATTTTGATATTATTATGGGAATAGACTGGCTCTATTCGTGCTTCGCTAAACACGACTGCCGAACCAGAATCATGAGGCTAGAGTTTCCTAATGAGCCGGTTATTGAGTTTAAGGGAAGTGGTGTGGTGCCGAAGGGTAGGTTTATTTCCTACCTTAAGGCCTCAAAGATGATTAAAAAGGGGTTTCTATCATTTGGTCGGGGTTGCGGACACCACTTCAGAGGTGCCTGCTCCGGAGTCCGTGCCTGTTGTGAATGAGTTTCTTGAAGTATTTCTGGATGAGCTTCCAGGGATTCCGCCAGATAGAGAGATAAATTTCGGGATTGATGTACTACCAGATATGCAACCAATATCTATTCCACCATACAAAATGGCGCCAGCAGAGTTGAGGGAGTTAAAGGAGCAGTTGAAAGATTTATTAGAAAAGTGGTTCATTCGGTCGAGTGTGTCGCCGTGAGGCGCTCTGGTTCTTTTTGTCAAAAAGAAGGCTGGGTCGCTTCGGATGTGTATCGATTATCGGCAGCTCAACAAAGTCACTATCAAAAATAAGTATCCATTGCCTCTAATAGATGATTTGTTCGATCAATTGCAAGGTGCGAGGTTCTTCTCCAAAATTGATTAACGGTCTAGGTATCATCAGTTGAAGATCATAGGGAAGGATATTCCTAAGACCGCCTTCAGGACTCGTTATGGTCATTTTGAATTTTTGGTAATGTCCTTTGAGCTGGCCAATGCTCCAGCAGCTTTCATGGATCTTATGAATCGGGTTTTCAAGCCATTTCAAGACTCCTTCGTGACTATTTTTATTGATAACATCCTTGTCTACTCGTGGAGTCGGGAAGATCATGCTAATCACCTCAGGGCACTTCTGCAGACTCTTCATCATCACCAGTTGTATGCTAAATTTTCGAAATGTGAGTTTTGGCTAGAATCAGTCACCTTTTTGGGTCATGTTGTTTCCAGAGAAGGGATTCAGGTTGATCCCCAGAAGATCGCGGCACTGAAAGATTGTCCTAGACCAACGACCCCGATAGAGATTCGCAGTTTCTTGGGTCTAGCTGGATATTATCGGAGGTTTGTGGAGGGTTTCTCTACCCTCGCCTCCCATTGACTAAATTGACGCAGAAAGCAGTGAAGTTCCAGTGGTCCGACGCTTGTGAGAAGAGTTTTCAGGAATTGAAGTCGAGATTGACTTCGACACCGGTATTGACCTTGACAGAAGGTATAGAGGGATTTGTGGTTTATTGCGATGCTTCAAGGATTGGTTTGGGGTGTGTGTTGATGCAACATGGGAAGGCTATTGCGTATGCTTCAAGGAAACTCAAGAATCACGAGAAGAATTATCCGACGCATGATTTCGAGCTCGCGGCAGTGGTGTTTGCATTAAAATATTTGGCGGCATTATCTTTATGGGGTCCACGTGGACGTGTTCTAAGACCACAAGAGTCTTCAGTATTTATTCAAGCAGAAGGAGCTGAATCTAAGGCAACAGAGGTGGTTGGAATTGCTAAAGGATTATGATATGCACATCTTGTACCACCAAGGAAAGGCGAATGTGGTGGCCGACGCTCTCGGTCGGAAGTCTATGGGTAGTTTGGCTCATTTGGAAGCGGATCAAAGGCTCTTGGCCCGGGAGGTTTATCAATTGGCCAGTTTGGGGGTTTGTCTTTCGACCTCAGACGAAGGGGAGGTTATGGTGCATAAAAGAGCAGAATCGTCACTTGTAGCGGAAGTCAAAGAAAAATAGTTTATTCATCCAGCATTGGCACAGTTGAAGGAGGCAGTTCTGAATAACAAGATTCATGCATTTTCACTCAGCAGCGATGATGGGGTATTGCGATGTCAAGGTAGGATATGTGTTCCAGATGTGGATAATCTTCGGGAGAGGGTAATGGTAGAGGCTCATAATTTCAGTTATTCTGTGCACCCAGGCTCTACGAAAATTTATCATGATCTCCGGGAAATTTATTGGTGGAGCGGAATGAAGAGGGGTGTGGCGGACTTCATGTCTAGATGTACAAATTGTCAGCAAGTGAAGGCCGAGCATCAGCGGCCCAGTGGATTAACTCAGCTTATGGAAATACCGAGGTGGAAATAGGAGATGATCAACATGGATTTCGTAGTAGGGTTACCTCGCACTCAGCGCAAGTTCGACTCAATTTGGGTGATAGTGGACCGACTCACCAAATTAGCTCACTTTTTGCCAGTCAAGTCCACCGATACTGCAGAACGGTACGCTCAGTTGTATATAAAGGAAATAATCAGACTTCATAGCACTCTAGTGTCTATTATCTCGGATCGAGGGGCCCAAATCACAGCTAATTTTTGGAGGAAATTTCAGCAAGGTTTGGGTACTCAGGTGAATCTCAGCATGGCTTTCCATCCACATACTGATGGTCAAGCGGAGCGGACTATTCAGACGCTTGAAGATATGTTACGGGCTTGTGTTTTAGATTTCAAAGGTAGTTTGGATGACCATTTTCCGCTTATCGAATTAGCTTACAATAACAACTTTCATGCTAGTATTCAGATGGCCCCATTTGAGGCATTGTACGGAAGAAGGTGTAGATCTCCGATTGGATGGTTCAAAGCTGGTGAGGCAGAATTGTTAGGGCAAGATCTTGTGCACCAAGCCATGGAAAAAGTTAGAGTTGTTCAGGAGAGGATGAAAACTGCTCAGAGTTGTCAGAAATCCTATGCGGACGTTCGTCGAAGAGAATTGGAGTTCTAGGTAGATGATTGGGTGTTCTTAAAGGTGTCCCCCATGAAGGGAGTGATGCGGTTTGGGAAGAAAGGAAAGTTGAGCCCTAGGTACGTCGAGCCATATCAGATCGCTCAAAGGATAGGACGGGTGGCTTATAGGCTGGAATTGCCCCTTGAAATGTCATTAGTGCACCCGGTGTTCCATGTGTCTATGTTGAAGAAAGTGGTTGGATATCCATCTGCCATCGTGCCAGTTGGGACTATTGAGGTTAATGAAGAGTTATCATACGAAGAGGATCCGGTTACTTTTCTTGATAGGCAAGTCCGTAAATTGAGAAACAAAGAGATTGCTTTTGTTAAAGTGTTGTGGCGAAGTCAACAAGTCGCGGAAGCCACGTGGGAAGCGGAGAAAGAAATGAGAGAAAAATATCCCCATCTGTTTGAACAAGTCTAGTAGTGATCGTGCGAACTATTATCCCCAGGCAATTTGATGTTGTATTCAGATTCGTTCAAAGACATCCCATTTTCCCCTAATTGCCTTATTGATGTACCTTTCCAATGCATGCTAAAATTGTATATGACGTTATTAACTCGGTAGTGTGCAACCCTTGAAGTAAATGAAAGTTTTGTGAAACTTATGTGATAGGCAAATGATTAATAGTAGCGTAGATTGGTAATGAGTAATTGAAATATACATACGGTGTATTGAGGTGATTGAATCGTATGGGACTCACTAAATCGACCAAATTATGTGCAAGTATGTGCCACTAATTGAATCATATGCTAATTTGTGATGTAAAGAGAATGAACTATATGTAGTTTTCAAAGTGACTGGATATGTGAAAATGTTGAGGTAATGAATTGTATACCAGTTGTAGGGATAACAGAAACTGTGTAATGATGCTTGGAAATGTGTTTCGGGGGCTCTCTGACAGGTAGATAGGTCTAAATACAAAGGA